>CAXHWN010002588.1:2498424-2523424 GCA_964020975.1 Hermodice carunculata
TCAGTCGTTGGTTCATGTATAATCTGATGAAGACCAAAAGTTAGTGAAATAATGCCACTCAGAAGTTTTTCTCCAATGCTCAATCAAGCATAAAGTAATCAGTGAAGTGTGACAGTGATGACCCTCGTCTCTAGGGATGATTACAATAAGTCATCCACCCAAATATGAAAGGCCTTTCCTAGTCTAGTTAGTGAAATAATGCCACTCCGAAGTTTTTCTCCAATGCTCAATCAAGCATGAAGTAATTAATGAAGTGTGACAGTGATGACCCTCATCTCTTGGGATGATTACATTAAATCATGTACCCAAATATGAAAGGCCTATGTAGTCTACTTACTGAAATAATGCCACTCCGAAGTTTTTCTCCAATGCTCAATGAAGCATGAAGTAATCAATGAAGTGTGACAGTGATGACCCTCGTCTCTAGGGATGATTACAATAAATCATCCACTCAAATATGAAAGGCCTATGTAGTGTAGTTACTGAAAAAATGCCACTCCGAAGTTTTTCTCCAATGCTCAATCAAGCATGAAGTAATCAATGAAGTGTGACAGTGATGACCCTCGTCTCTAGGGATGATTACAATAAGTCATCCACCCAAATATGAAAGGCCTAAGTATGTAGTCTACTTACTGTAATAATGCCACTCCGAAGTTTTTCTCCAATGCTCAATCATGCATGAAGTAATCAATGAAGTGTGACAGTGATGACCCTCGTCTCTAGGGATGATTACATTTAATCATGTACCCAAATATGAAAGGCCTATGTAGTCTAGTTACTGAAATAATGCCACTCCGAAGTTTTTCTCCAATGCTCAATGAAGCATGAAGTAATCAATGAAGTGTAACATTGATGGCCCACATCTCTAGTGATGATTACAATCAATCATCCACCCAAGTATGATAGCCCTATCTGATCTAGTTAGTGAAATAATGCCACTCCGAAGTTTTTGGTTGACAGACGGACGGACGGACGGACGGACTGACGGACGGACGGACGTCCGGAAAGTGACAGCTTAGTCTCGCAAACAGCTAACGCTGGCGAGACAATAATAAGAGGAAGCTGGTTTACAATAGGAATGTGGTCCACTATAGTGTGCATCTCTGAAAAAAAATTTGGTGAAGCTGCATTTGATCATTGTTGAGGTATTATGGTAACATTGTCGCCTTGTGCACCACTCAGACAGCCTCCAAATAAATACTTTAAAGTTTCATAAAAAGTTAATAAACACAAAGAGGAAGCCGGTTTTAAACAGGAACCTGGTCCATCATAAGATGCATCTTTGATAAAAATTTGGTAAAGCATGGTCAGTATTTTTTGAGATATTGCAGTAACATTCTCAGGGTTGATGCCACTCAGACGGCCTTCAAATTAATACATTAAAAGATTCATCAAAAAGTTTAAAAATAATCAGAGGAAGCTGGTTTTAAATACGCTTCTGGTCCATCATAAGATACATCTCTGACAAAAATTTGGCAAAGCTGTGGTGCGTATTTTTTTAGATATCGCGGTAATGTTGTCAGGGTTGACGCCACTCAGACGGCTTTCAATAGGAAACAGGTCCATCATAGGGTCCTTCTGTGACAAAATTTGGTACAGCTACAGTGAATACTTTTTGAGATATCATGGTAATGTTGACAAAATGGACGGACGACGAAGGGGACGACAATACCCTCCGGCCCTTTATCTGCCGAGGGTAAAAAAGGGTAGACTTGCTCTGGCTCATCCGCATTCTCATGTGTCTGACTGAAAAGAGCGTAGACTTGTTTCAGCTTGTCAGAAGTCCCAAAAGGCAGATGTTTCTTCTCCGGATACCCCTTGGGAGAAGGTTAAGAAACATCAAAGTCGAAAGTCCAGTAGCAAGGATCTCCTCTCAGAGATCCTGTGCCAAAGACTTTGTCCCGGCCAACAGACCACCAAATCTGCTCTTGGCACCGATCCAAAGGCTGTCCATGCTTTGGAGGTGATGTCACAGAGCATGATGCGGCAGGCTGAGATGTTGTCTGCATTGTTTGCCCCCTCTCATCAGCAGACTGTTTCTCTTTCAGACTCTGCTCCGAAGAAGTTTGCCAAGCGACGGCTGCAGCTGTTGAGATCTCGGTCCTCGGGGTCTGAGCGCTTGGGCAGACAGCAACCTTGCAAACCAGTGTGTCTGGAGTGGAAACCTACCGGTGCATGCCGCAGTATTCTTGAACCTTGGCCAGTCTGAGCGCTCAGATCATAAGTCCAGGAAGTATGGAAAGCCAGCACCTCGGCTTGTCCGAGCGCTCAGACCGTAAGCCCGGAGTGCCAGCTAAGGCACTGGTTCCGAGAGCTCGGGTGGTAAGCGAAGGCATATAGGGGAGTGAGGGGTAAGCCACCCAGACCTATAAGGAACTTTCCACTGCCAGTGGGCCTCTGGCCCTGGCTGTGTTGGCACCTCAGTTCGGGCGGAACCTCCTGTTCCCTCAACGGCAGTACCAGCAGTCCCTCTTGCACCTGCAGTGGCTTAATTTGCCTTGGAGTGAGCAGTTGGAGATTCCACTCATCCCCACATTTGAGCTGGGTATCCTGCCTCACTCTTACGAGCGGCAGGTAGATCTTGAGCTCTGTGAAAACCGTTTGTTGCATGAAGAGGCTCAGTCTTCCTCCACATTGGCCACTACTGGCTTGAGCCAGCTCTCGCTCATACTTCCGGTCTAGGTATTCTCTGAACTCCCTCCAGACCCCTCCTGCCCACAGACTTCTCAGCCAGCAGCAGCTGAGGTCCAGGATAGTGGCCTGTTGGAGCCTCAACCAGATCCCTCCGGCCTGCGGCTGCCAAGATCTAGGCGTATGAGTCTCCCTTGCCTTCCATCTCTCTCCCCTTGTTGGAGGAGCAAGTGGAGGCGGTGTCTGTGGCGGAGACTACTTCAGCGGAAGTGCTCCCTACCCCAATGCCTGGCATGGTGACAGATCCCCTGCTGTCATAGGTGGCTGCTCCATCGCCATCAGATGATAGGTTGTTCGACGAGACTTTGGGCATTCCCACCCCCCTCGCAAGTCTGGAGTCTTCGGACCTAGACACCGAGGCAGAGGATGAGCTTCTGATGTCGGATTTATACACCAGCATATCTTGACCTAGGTTGATGGCTCGCCCTGACGCCCCGGCCTGATGCCGTTTTGACACAGGAATCGCTGCCCACAGAACCATATTCCGCTCCCTGGTGCCTGCCAGTTTTGTGACTAGGTCCTCTAAGATCTCCAGGCTCGATGAGCTGAAACCGATAATGTCTAGCCACCAGGTGGACAGTTGTCAAGTTGGCACGCGAGCACTGGGGGTTCAGTGCGGTGCCATGCTGGTCAGTAAGGAGGATTTCTGGTTTAGGCTGGATTCTGCTGTCAGGGGCCTCATCTCCATGTAGGTTTGTAGTTTGCCTCCACACATGGACCAGTCGTCCCCCCCCCCCCCCCCCCCCAAGCTGCCGGTCCCACTGGTCAATCGAGGTCAGTGTACCATATGCAGTGACGTTACACCCACAGCCAGTACGTTTGTATATTGGCAATAGTGGTCGAGGGGTAATGTTACATAACTAATACGGGATATTTGATGTATCAGTATTAGTAAGTACACTTACACCTCAACCACCAGCGAAGCCCAGCAGACCAGCCTGGCTTCCTCTTGACAGCTGATGTCAAATGACCAATCTCCAAAGAGGAAGCATGTTATGGGGCGCATGTGCACTTGACATCACCATCAGTTCCACACAGACCAAGAGATGGTGCCACCGGACCATCAGGTTTCAGGATCAAGTGAGTAAGTAACTTGATTTCTTGGGCGTTATGCCCAGACACAGAGGTCTTGGCAATGGTGGTCGAGAGGTAAGTATACTTACTAATACAATAATGTGTACTGATATTACTTCAAATACCCCATATATGTATGCTACATGTTCATTACAACACTTCTATGTCTCTTTTGTTTTTTGTTTTTTTATCCACAATCTTATCTGATATTGTATATGTATTCTACATGTACATTATAACACTTCTATGTCTGTTTTTTTTTCCTTATTTTTTTACTTGAGAGTAATGCTAGCTACATGTAGACGTGCATTGTCAAAGAATTTGCGCAAAACAACTGAACTACATGATTCTGGGCTAAAAATGTGAGAAACATTTATTTGAATTGTTTTTCGTAATTCTTTTGAGTACATTTAACATTAAACAAGTTTGTAAAACATAGATGCCCCCTACTATCACTATGTTCACCCTCATTACCCTGTTGTTAGCACATGTACTAAATGGGACAATCATAACCTTGAGAAGTGGATGCAGAAACCAAATTCACTGAAGCGGCCTTGTGACCTTGGAAATTAGGTCAGGGTCACCCTTCTTTGTATCTGATCTAGCCCTAATAGAAGACTATAAAGATCTACAAGATAAAAGCTTCGACTCAAAAATTCTGCAGTTATTAAGCAGAGACCAAATTCAGTAATGTGGTTCTGTGACCTTGGAAATTGACTCAAGGTCACCCATTGCAGAACTTGACCTAGCTCTTATACAGGGCTATATTCCTGTGTAGTATGAAAGGCCTTGTGACCTTGGAAATTAGGTCAGGGTCACCCTTCTTTTTATCTGATCTAGCCCTAATAGAAGACCATAAACATCTACTAGATAAAAGCTTTGACTCAAAAAATTCTGCAGTTATTAAGCAGAGGCCAAATTCAGCAATGTGGTTCTGTGACCTTGGGAATTGACTGAAGGTCACCCATTGCAGAACTTGACCTAGCTCTTATACAGGGCTATATTCCTGTGTAGTATGAAAGCCCTAGGTCAAAAACATCTTTAGTTATCATGCAGAAACCAAATTCACTAATGGGACTCTAGATGGTGACCTTGGGAATTTGGTCAAGGTCATCCATCTTCTAAGCTGACCAAATCCTAATTGAGGACTATTACCACGTGCAATATTTAAGTCATTACTTCAATTCTGAGTTACAATTCAGAAACCAAGTTCACTAAAGTGGCCTTTTGACCTCTGAATTTAGGTCAAGGTCACCCATCTTCAAACTTGACCCAGCCCTGGATAAGGAATATAATCCTATACAATATACAGATCCTATCATGAAAATTGTACTACTTATTGTGCAGAAACAAAAACTTACTATAGTATGTCCTATCTCAAAAACTTTTTCATTGATGGTGCGGAAACCGGTCTCTCTACCAACCGACATGAGCAAAGCTATATGCCCCGCCTTCTTCAAAGGGGGGCATAAGAAGCAACATGGTACTGTGATTTGCTTTAATATTTGCAGGTGTTTTTTTCCATCGTAGTATGTTTAACTGCACTTTTTTGGACATACTTCCTTTTCAAACAATTTCAAAATACTATTTCACAGTCTTTTTATTTTCACGGTTTTGTGGCATCAGCAAAATAACCAAAAATAAGAATGCAGTAAAGTTAAAGCAATTTACAGTATTTATTTTAATAATATATTACTTTTGAGAAATGGACAATGAAGTACTTACTCAGGGTACTTATGCAGTCAATATACTGTTTACTACAAGAAGCATCTTTCATTGCCTGCGTGATGTCAGTCCCCTCTGAAACCTGGAATATGTTTCAAGTAAAATAATTAGACATATTCATACCAGTACAGTAAAACCTGCCTTGAGACACCATCCGAATTGTGGTCTTTCAAGACATGGTTTCTCAAGGCAGTGACCTCTGTACACTGCATTGTTTAACAGTGCAGTATGGGTTTTCAACCTCAATGTTTTTTGTTCTTAATTTTTTTCCCATGTAACATGTTCTACATGTACTGCAGTGATCCATTCTATGTGGCCATATGCTTCGCAGAATCAATCTGCCATCACAATTTTTGCCTCATAAAATAAAAAGTATGCAGATAAGCCCATGTAAAGTACAGGTTTGTTTTTTTTTTTTGTTTTTTTTGTTTTGTTTTTTTTGTTTTTGTTTTTGTTTTTTGTTTTTGAAAAGAAGGAAAAGGGTGGTCCATAGGTTATGGATGCATGTACTGTAAAACTTTAATTGTTTTCAGCATTTACTTTTTAGAAATGAGAAAGCTTTGTATCAAAGATCAGGAATAACATGGCATGACCACTGTGGGGAAATCCCAAAATGTTCTCCTGTAGTATTCTATAATATTTTAAAACTTGGTATGTTGAACATCTTCTCAGTTTTGTTGTTGTTTTTTGTTTTTTTGTTTTTTTTGGGGGGGGGGGGGGCTTCAAGTTTTGAAGAAATTGGAAATTGGTTTAATACTGTGAATTTACTTTTTGAAACAACAGTAAAAAAAAAAAAAAAACATAGTTCGGTAATCATAATAACCCTGCATGTATTGTCTCAAAATATTTTAATCAAGCAATACATGAATTTTTCTGTGCCTGTTATTAAACAGGGTTGAAGGAAAACTGTACACCTTTGATAAGAAATTGAATCATGACACGTGAAGGCAAACCTGGACATAACTGTTTACTGCTGGAACCATGTAGAAATTGCTTACAACTTAGTAATGGTAATACATATGGCTAAATCATGTGGTACAAAGTTTCTTTATCATTGTGTTTTTGTTTAGACCCAGATATGGTCACTGATTCTGTGCCAAAAACAGAATTTGGTTGAAATTTTTATTGACTAAGCAGGGCAGGTCAGTGAATCTAAAAATATATACACGCAGTCTTTTATAAAGCCAATCAACTGCAGTTATAACATACATGTAATTATTGCAGAATTTATTCATAAGCAACTTTACAGCCAAAATTTATTGATACATAACTGACCTATAAATACTCCAGGGAAACACTGTCATAATGATGTGGTATTTGTGTCTTTCTTTCCAGAGCCATTACCCTATTCCACAGTGTAAAAAATAACACAAAAAGCAGCTAGAGCCTGAAAGCAGTGTCACAAATGTCAACTTGTAACATTCTTCAGCCATCTGACTTACATTGTTATAAGCCAGCAGAGTTGCTCTCAACTGGGCTAAGTTCTTCTCTGCAACCAGAGTGACCAGTTTACTATCCTTTCCTGCAAAAGCGCTGTCTCCAGCCTGAAAAATATAATAATTGGTTGATGCTGTGAGAACAATATTTATAAACTCAATATCAATGTTGTTCCATTACATTAATTTCCTGAAAATTGGCCTGCTTGTCAACCACATTTTTGTCCTATTTTCAAAAGGATAAACAATTAAAGATAGTGTCCTAATTAATAACCACTTTGATGGCTGAGAATTTTTTATCAACATTTTTCGGAGGGGTGTGCTTCCCTTGAGTTGTAACAATATAAGACAAGCCTCTTGTGGTGTAGTTAAAGTGAAGTGTCTGTGGTCATTGTCATGGTCACGGAACACGTGAGTCACACTGACCATCACATTATGAGGGGTCAATGGAGGGTGAGGCATCCATCTCCAATACTCGTGCAAATTATGTGACTTTTGCTTTATATTCAGGAAAAAAATGCACATATTTAACATGGTTGTAGCATACAACATATGTTTCTTACCAGTACAGTTGTTACATATGATACATGTATGATCATTACATGTACAATTGTTACATGTGCTAAAGTTGTTACACTGATATAATATGGTCATTACATGTACTACAGTTGCTACATATAATATGGTTGTTACCTCCATTATGTCCTGGGCATCCTTCTTTGCCAAGTCTTCATCTACATCATAGGAGTCTTGCTTGCCTCCCTGCAAAAAGGTACATTGTACATTTACATGAAGTATACTTAATGTGTTACCTTCAAGAATTCCTTTTCTCATATATCCTCAATTTTTTTTTGAACTTTTTTTTTTTTGTAAACCCATTCTTGACCCTCTGGACACTAAGAGAAGCTGTATAAGGTCTCAATACATTGAACTGCAAAATTAGCCCAGAGGGTTAATCACCACAACCCTTATTAATAGACAGTGTCACACAAAAAATGTACATTAATTAGTGAACCAATCAAGCATAAAGTACTTCCACAAATAACAATATATTAGTCAGAATGTATAACACATTGTGTGTTTGGATGAAATAAAATTAAGATCAGTTGCGAGAAAGTAAAAAGTAAAATTAAGTATATTGCCCTGTTTCCCAATTGTATCCTTATGAAAATAAAAATATGTTTAAACCAAAATTAGGCAGCAACTTTGTCAAAATGCACCTATAATGTTGTTGGATTTTTTTTTTTGAAGAGAATACTTTTCTTACAATGTTTTACAAAAGTTTGGAGATCCAGGATTGTTAAAGATTAATTTAAATTCTGAGGTCCCTGTCACATCCTGTGCATATACTGCCACTGACTGACTCACCTGTATCAAAGCAAGCAAGAAATCCTGACAATCCGAGTCAGTGATTCTGGTCAAAATGTCATCTTCAATGCTGTTTCCATTTACTGCAAATGTTTCAATGATTTGTAGGAATTAAAGTTTCTCATGCATGCACGTCACAATTCACAACCGAATCTTAAATATTTTACCAATCCCTTAGGTATTCCTAGTGGCCTAGCTAGTTACACATGGTCACTAACCAAATGCATCTGGAATTCCTTTCATGGGACCAAATAAAGCAAAAGGCAGAGAGGTTCTCAAGAGCATTCTATTCCGACTTACGAGGTAAATATATTGCTGAACTTACCCATTGTCAAATGTTCACTATGATCACCCTAATCAATTAAACTTAACGGCCCCACTTTTTTAAGACATATATTTAAGTTGTTTCATGGGTGGAGAGGGGAGAGAACTGTTAAATTTCTTATCCTGTGTACATCTGGGCATAACATCAGTAAACTGTTTTCAGTTTGTGTTACTGTTCATATCAGCAGGCTACAGATAATTATTTTTGCACTGAAGTCACCATATCTAATGCTTTGTGTGTAGCCTATCAATTCTCAATTGTGCATGAATGTTAGTTTCCGTAAATCTGGTTGTTTGTGTTCCATCAAAATAAAAGGTTACTGTTATATTAAAAATGACCTACAGTATAATATAAAAATGGGACTAAGGGAGTGTCACAGTGCGTTACATGTATCTGCATACAACACAAATTTTGATCAATCAATGTGTAGTTTGCTTTGGAAGTGATTGATGTAACTTAAAGTAGATGACATGCAAATTATGTGGTGCTGGAGTTGGACTGGAGGTAATTTAAAGTCCATATGATGAAACAATTTGTGCCACTGAAAATGTGTACAACAACAGCTATTTCTTCGTGTCAATATTAATTTGCAGCCTTTGGGTGGTCAGTGTTATGTGAACTGTCATTTGCATTGTATTTGATATGAATGCTAATCGTTGCAACATTAATTGTTACTTTTTACACGCAGTCAGCATGACATATATATTTGTGGCACTGGTCAACACTGAATTTAGAACAAAAGTGACTTTGTGTTCTTTAATGATTACAATCTTTCTAAGAACATTGAAATATAAAGGAACAGGGCTGGTCTTCTTTAAAAGTCTTCACTGCCATCAAAATTAAGAATTGAAGATCATGTAATGTTTCATCAGAGTGATAATAAAAATTAGTGGGAAGTGGTCAGTGCATGAGACTACATGATACAAGCATACCCTATGTACATGTATGCTGTATTCATATTTAAAATCTTTCCGGCCAGACCTATGTAGGCATTTATGTATAGGTGCAAAACGACTAGTTTATACAAACTTGCACAGTTAATTTAGCTTACACTTTGCATCATCTGAAAGAAAAGGATATCAGGTACAATTAAAGTGTGTTGACTCTCTCTCTCTCTCTCTCTCTCTCTCTCTCTCTCTCTCTCTCTCTCTCTCTCTCTCTCTCTCTCTCTCTCTCTCTCTCTCTCTCTCTCTCTCTCTCTCTCTCTCTCTCTCTCTCTCTCTCTCTCTCTCTCTCTCTCTCTCTCTCTCTCTCTCTCTCTCTCTCTCTCTCTCTCTCTCTCTCTCTCTCTCTCTCTCTCATCGTAAAGACAGGTTTCATTTACCTTTTGGCAAAAATTTACACCAAGATACACATTTTCATAGGGGTGAAACGATGTTCCTCAGTCATGACACGATACCTCATGATACAATATGCATCACAATATTTTAATGCTTCATTTTGTCTGGAAGCTAGGTACATTAATGACATCAAAGTTTCAAAAATTGCAATCCCATCTTGACTGGAATTGAAATAAAAATATATCAACAAAGAATTTTGCCTTGGTTGCAACTTTTTAATAACTGTGTATTCAATCAATCAAAAAAGATTGTACAAATGCACTGTGACAACAGTGACATTATGTCTGTTTTAGTTCAAGATGACATAATGTCACTTGTTGTTCGCCACCACCCTAAATTTCATCAATATTTAATTTTCCTTCAATATTTCCTATCATTTATCAACCTCCTGGAATTTTATTTTCCATCTCCCGGATTTTAAGTTTTGCAGGTCGGCAACAGCCAATACTGGTCTTACAATTGTCAAATGGGTAAAAATAAATGTAAACATGGAATGTTTGCTGTGGCACTGTCCTGAGGGTTCTCACTGTCATGGTTGAAAATTGGCAAAAAGTTTCTCTTTTAATTTAAAACAAAAACAAAAAATATTGTAAAAACAGCAGTAAAACTGCTTTCATTTCTACCCTCTGTAGCCATAGGACTGGATTAAACAATGCATGTTTCAATGTTTGGAGACATTTGAAAGTTCAGAACTTCATCTATATCAGTAAAATGTTTTCTTATTGGCTAAATATGACAGCAATGTAATTAATTTATGCCAAACATCGCTGTCTCCAAGGTTAGAAATATTATTCAGACGATCGTTTCTATTGGCTGATGGTGATGTAGTCAGATCGTCATATGACCTATTTGAATAATTTGTGCTGAAGATTGGTCATTTGGACCAATAGGAGCATGGAGATCGTTCAGCCTGTCACTCCTTCCCTGCACTTCAGCCCAGGTCTCAACAACATGCTGTTGGTGAAAGCATGGATGCTGGGCACAATTAAAGCAGGAAATGTGGCTTTTTTGATGTTGTCAAAGCGTAAAAACTTATATATTTTTACAGGATTAGGACTCAGTTAGTTCTTCTGAAGCTTTCTGCTACAATTGCAACACATATGGTACTGTACATTTAGTACCGATGAAGGCCACGCAGTGTGCCCATACTCCATTTGCACATCAGAAAGCATTGACTTTTTTTTTTTTTCAAACATATTCGTTTTGCCTTCAATAAAGCTAATCACTACTTGTAAATAACTTATAAAATAAGCAAAATAATAAGATTTGACTCTATAGAAATCAATTACATGTGGTAACAATCATTTCAAACAAATTACTGCAGAATAATTACCGAACCGTTAAAGTTGGGGTAAAAAATTTGCATTCTATCGTATTGTTTTTTTTTTTCACTGTTCCACATCGTGGATCATTTGCCCATTCACATCAATGTATCGATGAATTGTTTCACCTCTACATTTTGAAATACATTAAAGTTTTTAAATTGTAAATATATAGAGATTTAGAAATACATGAGCATATAAATGACACTAGTTTGTACATGTACTTTTAATTTCAAGATAACTAACCACCCTCAGCCTATGTACTTACTGTCTTGATATTTCTTATTGATGGAAATGAAGGCAGAGGAATTTCTTGTACATAAAAGATCCACCAGTTTCGAAGGTTGGTTGCTCTGTGAAAAAGAAACATGCAGTTTGTACCATAAACAGTCACATAGTTATCTTATATGAAAAGGATTTACATGTACCAGGAGAAAAATTTTCTTACAATGGGTTATTTCTCTCCGAAATGTGTAAAATGTTTATTTTTATTTATTTATTTTCAACTTGAGAAGATTTTCAAGCCAAAAGAAAATAAATCTTGCCATTTGCCAATGTAAAAATTTTTATGGAAAGAAATTAGTTTTACTTGTGGATGAATTCTGTAACAATTATAATTTTGTGGACAAAATTTTCATTTGGGATTATGGCAATACAATTTTTTTTTTAATCTTTTATGAAAAAATGTCTTGGTATTTAAAGTGAGAAACAACTTTCTGGAAGAAAAAAAAACCCAGACATGTGATGAGTAGATATTGGTGAGAAAGTTAACATCAAATATGACTGCACATTGAAATCTGCTACTCATGCATCATGATTATTTTCAAACTGGAAACCTGGCATTGAATTATGCATCTGTGGCTATGTTCCATAAACATGGTGGCCAAACATGCAAGATTGAAATCTCTAGTGACTGATGAATCCACTGTGTGGTATAAGCCTGTAAAGTGTCAAGTAGCCAACCAAAGTAACAAGCATGGCTAAAAACTGCACTTCAGTTTTTTAAAAAGGTTGCTGAGGTTCATGTTCGAATTAAGTCTCAATCTTTTTATTTTCTTCATTAATCCAGCCTTCAGACTTTAATCAGTTAAACATATACAATGATGTTTTAAAGGTGTCAAAAAAAAAAGGACTGAAATCGATATTTCTTGCACATTTTAGGTGGGTATATGTCCATGCTACATTGAACATTGACTGTAACTCATTGTCATACCTCTATAGTTTTGTGTATAGCTTCCACATCTCGGGCCTCTCTATCAGCCAGCAAGGCCTGTATGATAAAGTGGTACTCTTGCCCCAGTGCGCCTGTCAGCTCAGATTCTAGATCCTAAAATTGGCAATCAAAAGTGATTTGTCTGTGGTGAAATTCTTTGGAATAATCAACTGTTATCTACACTATAGGCAACAAATTCTCTAAAAAATTTTTTTTTTCACATATATTAGTTTGTGAAATTACTAACTGATGATTACTGGTACATGATTCTAAGATCGTTATAGTTTATTGGATTTGATAATTAAATTATTACAATGATGACCTGTTTATCATACATTCTATCAACACTTGTCAAATTTGTTTCTTCTGTTTAAAGCAGAAACTACATCCATGTTATACATGTATCCTGTATGAAACAGCAGAAGTCATAAAGAATATATCTGTGATGAAAAAATGCAAAGTAACACGAAGAAATGAAACAAAAAGAATTGTGAGCCTACCAATTCATAACTTTCTTCAAACTGCTTTTTTGTGTGTAGTCTTTGGGAGTGGGATCGTCTAATTAGTGCCTTTATTACAATATCATCCGGTTTAGCTGAAAAACAAAACAAAATGTATTTTTGTGACATACATTTATGAACTGTGCCATGCAACTAAGAACACAGAATCATCTTTTTTTGCTGCCTCTTATGCATGTATCGGTAGCACCATATATGAGGACATACACGGCAGATTTCTCAATTGCTATAAAGTCACTTAACTTCCTAGTATTTATCTATTTGCTTATGGAACAAAACTGCAAAAATAAATAGACAATGAAACAGTATTTTAACATACGTTTAATAGCGACTATGTCCAAAAAAGTGAAATTAAAACTTAAACTGAATACCTGAAATGCAGAAAAAAGACAGGGAAATTATACATGTGAAAATTAGTACAAAAATTATTACAATATTCTTTGCTCAAGATTGTACACATATATATATATATATATATATATATATATATATATATATATATATATATATATGTAATGTACTTGGTACTTAACCGTTTCCCCCTCGAATTAAGACTGAGTCAACAGCTTTCCTTGGCAGGTTTGGGCACTAAAGTGCCCAACCCATGCCGAGGAAAGCTGTTGACCTGGGTCACGTTGTCTTGACAAGTTTCATCTTCAATTCTCAGTCAAATTGTTTTTCATTGCTGTTGAAATCAGTTGAAAACGCTGAAGCAGACGACATTTGACCACCAGCCGGTTTTGGCCGGTTTAAGGGGGAAAGGGTCAAAGACACTCCTGCTGCCAGTAGAAGATGGTCTGATAACACAGGAGGTCTTGAAATGTAGGTACAAGGATATATGATTGATTATCTTGCAAGACTGTTCTTTAAGATCCACGCACTCTCTCATTGAAGATAGTTTAAATAGTAGATATCTGATATGTCAAATGATACAAAATATTGAATTTGCTTACCTAAATTTTTACCTGCTTTGAAAAGTAGTTTTGCATCAGCCTCAGCTATTGTGTCCTTTGAAAACATGTAAAATCAAAATGTTAACTTTCTTGGACATGACATTTCCATGACAACATGAATCTTTTGGATCAAAAGCACATCAAGTAGAATCTCTTGACTACAAACATGTTATCATGACTATAGTTTCCTCACCATAGGTTAATCAAAATACATACATCTAATCTTGTGCAAATTTTTTGTATAATTTATTTATTTGTTACATTTTTTGCAGTAAAACTACAATGGAATCTAAACAATATAAAGTAGACAACATTTTGTACATTGCTGAACAAAAAAGTTCAGACATTTTTCTCTTTACAATATTTCAAAATGTTGAAAGGAAACAAAAAATATGGACATAAATTAACTATTTCTCCACTAAATTCTTTGTTATGGGTACAAAAAAATTATCATATTTGTATGAGAGTAAAAATTAAGTGGCACAAACAGACTTGACATTTAAGAGGCCAGGACACTTCATGCATCAGTCACAGTTTAATTCAAAATCAAACAAAGAAGAACCAAGACAAGAATCAATTAACATATTGAAAAAAAAAAGAGAGACAGAGAGAAAAAAATTGTCAGAAATGAAGTCAACATTTTATGACTGGATGTGAATGCACACAATGTATAAAGACTGTCATATATCTTCTGATGATTTTCAAGTGGTATATTACAATGCCAGAAATTAGTAAAGTACAATTCTTTCAAATTCCATGTTAGTCTCAAGTGAACAAGTACACCATACTTTTGCAAATTTAAAAGGTGAAACTTTATGCAAACAGAACCACTGCAAATTACTACTGTAAATTGCTTCAATTTTGTAGTATTCTTATTTTCACTTATTCACTGATGGCACAAAACTGTGAAAATGAAAACACAGTGAAACAGTAGTTTAACATTGTTTGAATAGGAATTATGTCCAAAATAGTGAAATTAAAACTGCTGTGAAATGTCAAAAATACAAAACTGAAAATTTAATAGTGCAAAAATAAAGCAATTTACAGTATTTATGCACCAATAAATAATAGTTTCTGCACTGCTAGTGTCGTATGATTCTTGTCTGAAAGAAAGACAAAGGGTCAAGTTGAACCATAACAATGTCTTTGCTGAAAACAACGTCGTATCAACATGCAGCTTCTAAAAATCAAGATGTCTACAATACACTGCTTTGAGTTAGAGGAAAGAAAATGGAGATCAATAAGGGTGAGTTGCTGACCCTCTTGTGTGTAAATGCTGAACTCCATGCAGAATAAAGTTTGTGATGCCACATAAACTGAAAACATGGGCTACCAAAAGAATTCTCTGTTATCAAATGACAAGAGCTTATTTGTGTGTCAATTTTCCATCCTAACTACTAACCTATTCTCTTCTATCCATATTCACTGTAAATAAAAAAATAAATAAAAAAAAAAAAAAAAAGGAAAAAGGCTTAGAAAAACAATTTACTTACAAAGTTATATGCATAGATCTCATATTAGAATGGCACAGTTAGCCATAATGCTGACTGTCACATGCAAAAACTTTCTTACCTTTTGTGATTTTATCTTGGGTAATTTGGTGACTTGGGAATCTTTTTTAGAATCAGACTTAGAATCTGTTCTCTTTTCTTTCACTTCCTGTGAACATAAAACAAACAAATATTTCACCTGTGTTCATGAACTTTATCTAACACCTTCCAATGTAAAAGTTCTTTCACATTCATTCCCCCATTACAAAAACAGCTCAAGAAAACATGTTTGATAATCTCTGGGTGCTCAATTTATACCGGTCTTCATCGCCTGATTTTTGTGTGTTGCAGGCCGAGGTGCCAGCCGGTCTATCTGAGGTATCAGCTGTGCACTGTCAGTCTGCAGCACACAGTGGCCAGTCAGATATTTGGTGCTTGCTTTCACAGACACTTGCATCCATAGCAGACTTTCTCTGGTCCCCGACACTTGAACTGGCAAATTTTTTATTTAATGTTGTTCATGTGTATTTGATTTTGTGAATCTGTCACTCATCTACAGAATATTTTACAGATGTTAATTTTGCATTTCTTTCACACTTAGTTGCAAAAACTTTGAAATAAAATGCCAAACAAAATAAAGTATCTTTACAGTATACAAGATATGGGGTAGACTATGCAAACAAAAAGGAAACAGGCTATGTATCAACATATTTTTGGAATCAAAATAGAGTATGGCAAAAATTTATATTTACATTACATAATATAAGAGCTTTGTAACTCATATTTCACAGCTGAATGTTCAATTTTGTCATATTGCCTGCTTAGCTGACTCTTGGGCCATTCTAGTATTTATTAATCTGCCACCTTTCACACACATAGTTTGCTCACTTGTAAATATATCATGAACTATCAATCAGCCAATCACATTAGCTTGTGAACAGCTGGGCTGTATGGAAGCAAATAGCAGTGAAAGATGGTATACCTAGCTAGGGTCCCAGCCCAACAGTCCAGGGTTGTAGGTCTGGTAAGCAGGCAAACCAACTTCCCTTCACCCAGCATTATTGTCACAAAAACCAAATTATGCAGTGCCATCTGGTGGTAAAAGATAAAACTTTCATATCTTACTATTTTGGGTAATTTATCTCCATCCAAGTCTTCTTCAATCTCACTGTCAGCCTCTTCTTCTTCCTCCTAAAAAAGTTTAAAGGGTAGGCACATAATGTAGGATTGTTTACTTTGAAAATATATTCATTGGTTAAAAATCCTCAATTCACTTTGTCCCCTTCAGATTACCTCCAAATTTATTCCCACAGTAGCATGCCATGTCAATGCAAAAAATTCCTTGATCAAACTCAGACTGACACTGTGCAACTTAGATTCTTCTCAACTTGAAATAAAAATAGCCTTTACAAGACAAATTAAGCATGGGAAGCTAAAACAACCATAAGTACTGTCTGCCTTTTCAACAGAGGTCATTATTTTTTTTTTTTAAATAAGGGAAAAACTTGATATTGTATGTGGAGTCCACAAAAGGAAAAGTTGGGGGTGTGCTTCTATTAGGGCACATGCTACTACTGAAATGAATACAGTATATTTCATGTTGGTATATATAAAGTTACAGGCGTGGGATTTCAGTTACCTGTTGACATACTTTAGGCTTTCTTTCCTTGCCTAATTTCATTAGTCATGCAAAGAACTTAAATGTTACACATAAATTTAATAGCCATGTGTCTCATGGAAACATTTCTACAATCAGAAACAATAAAAAAAGGCTGGGGGAATAGCCTGTGCTCTGCTGCATGGAAAATTTAAGATGGAGCTAGGTGTCCCCAAGTTTAAAGTGGAACTGGCTTATAATTTTGGAGAAAATAACGCAACCGTACATGTGCAGTCATTAACATTCCAATATCAACCATGCAAGTTAACACACATACTCTTCCTGCTCACAACATACTTTAGAAAATTTGTTAAACATCAGCAAATTATAATTAGCATGAATAATGTAAATGTTTGGTGGTGATTGGGTCCAGGTACATTTGCACTAAATTTGCAGAGAATATAGCCTGTGGTTTAGGGGAAAAATGGAATTTACCCAACCACACACTCAATAATCTTATGTGATCATGGTCATAGAATACACAAAATACAGTGGTCCCCCTCTTGTGAGGCCACCCGAATGCACCAGAAACGAGGCCTTATAAGAGGGGTGGCCTCTCATGGTGGGGGGGGGGGGGGAGATATAGCACAAAGGTTACACTTGCTGCATTATCAAGTGGCCTCTCATCAGGAGGGCCTTTCAAGAGGGGGACCACTGTAGTGCATATAGAGTATCTTGGTTGCTGACCTGTGTGGCCTGGCACTGTCAGGCAGAGCCGCGCACACTCCAAATTCAAGTATCTGGCTATAAACAGATTCACAACCTGCAGTCTCCATTAATTAGGCTACCACAGCAAGGCACAGTCAAGAGCCCCACCTCAAAACTCAACTTGTCTCCCCTTCTGGTTCCCACTTACCTTTTCATACCTAGGTTTAGTTGGTCTTGGACTGAACATCTCATAGTCCTTTGTGCTTTCTGCCCACCTATCCTTAATCTCTGCATGTTTCTTGAAATTTTCTTCCTGTTGTTACACACCAGCCAAATGCGATAAAATATATGCATTTTAATGATAGCTACGTATGTTTTACCTCAATTTATCATATATGTATAGCTGCTATGTTTGTATATATACCTTTATCTCTAACCATACACTTCTGCAAGTTAATTTTTTCCACTTTTTAAAAGAAAAAAAAATCAAAGGTAGAATCAGGGTTCTGGAGTTTCCACTTTCCTAGTTTGTGTGAATTTTGTTTATCACGAAGTAAAACCAAATGAGTGGACAATGCCATAACTGTCATTAAAATTAATATATCGGTTATATGGGAAAGGGAAGAAGAATTTACCACAAAGTTCTGGAGACAGAAACATATTTTGACCGGTATTATAAATGAGATTGGTTACAAATATTTATAATCTATATTTTATTGCTTAAATTAATCTTTTACTCAAAACGCCTGTACATTACAATTTATGGCAGTTAGTACCACACATTAAGTGGAATTGTAGCTGTAGCTTTAAATGACTCAGTTAGAATTCCCTTGTTGTATAACATACTTACCCATTCCCTGACATCATACTTTGGTCGTACACACTCCAGCCTTCTAGCTAAGCCCATATTTTGCTGAGCTATCTTTTCAAGTTCTTTTTCTCTGTAATGGTGGTTTAAACTGAAACAGTGTAAATTTTGGTGAAATAAGTAATCTGTGCCTGTATGTAAGAAATGTTAATTTAAAACAATCAATTGAAAGAAAACATGTTACAGATGTATAAAATTGTCACACATTTTGGAACAGTTAACATACGTAATTGAAGATTTTTCCAATATGAGGTTTTTATTTGACCATGCCCTTTCCCAAACTATACATGGCTACATCAACATTTCTATTTGATGACAATAAATTGTGAGAGCTGACTGCTTCTTCAGGCACAAAAATAAAACACTCCAAACAAGAAAACATCAAAGGATAATTTGGCACTTTTCCTTTTTTTTAATCCTTTTTTTTTGTTGGCCTTCTGCTGATTGAGACTCTTGGGCCTGTATGACCTCAAAACTGGGTGGTCATCGTCATCATCAAATTTGCATTTTAATCCTATAATTTTTGTTTATCTTATTTAATTCATTTTTTAAATTAACCTCCATAACAGTTGAACCATGCAAAAATTCTATGCAGGTCAAAATATGGCACAAATAAATCAATACTGAGGGATCATAAAATAAACATCATACACTGTTGTCAAGACCTTTCCTTGTTTTTTGTTATGCAATCAATCAGCGTGATTAAACAATGAAAGTTAACTTATCACGTATCTTAAATCACTCAGCTTAATATATGTACATGGCATTAGGAACAAATGAGTCAATGAGCTAGCATGCCAAAAGCAATTAAGAAATTTGTAATAATCTTTAAAGTGGCAAATATTTGGGTTCACCAAGTATGTAGAGGCAGGAGACAGCAGGAAGTGAAATGCACCTGTACATTCTCAAATGAATTTTGAAGCTGGAAGTTTACGAGATAAATGAATTCATATTCTATAAAAAAAATTGAATTATGTTCACCAAAAGCACAATATATCAGGTTTTTGTGTGCCTCTGGGCCACTTTATCGTAAATCACAGTCTGCAGCAATGGACATTGATTTAATTGTACAATTACTGCATCAGGAATGCCATATTGGACACTGCCTGGTAGGTTCTCTAAATGAACAATATGTTAACCCTCACTTCATAAATATTCTGCCACATGCATCAAAATTGCTTGTCACTGCCCTCTTAGTGCAGTTGTTGAGATCAATAATGAATCGACGTCAACACTACCTGAAAGGTGGCTGTCATTTACAGTTTTACAATCTGTCTACCTTGATAACCTCAATCAAATCATTTGTTTTACGGGAATTCCTCCTTGAAAACTGAAAAATTATATTTGGAAAATTAAACAAAAATATGTATTTTCAGTATACTCGATGTACCAGTTCTCGATAGGCTATGCAGTGCGGTTTGTAAAATGGAGCACAATATGTCACAATCCATAGATAGGAAAATTATTATTATAAATCAGAGACCTCAAGTTCTAAGCTGTACTGCCATGGTAAAACCCAAACAAAGTTGTCTTTTTTTCAATGCACACACGTAGTCTGTGAAAGACCTGTCATTTCAATTCTATCAAGGAGCTTGTAAAAACAATGTTCCTATTCTCGAGATAGCAACTGAAATCTCCTCACAGATAAAGTTTGGAGTCAGCGGGGCGAATATTTTTTGTGTAAGTAAACATTAAATCAGTTCATGACAAATCTCAAAAACTAGGGTCTCTGCGATTATTGAAATACAAAATGTGTACATTGACTGAAAAGTGTGCTTTTTGCTTAGCTGATGAACCCAAATATGCATTTACCCTCGTAACTGAGACACCTTGGAACAGAGCTAGATATCGTTGCATCAAATTTCACAGTTCAGAGACCGACAATTCATCACATATAAAGATAGATTAGCTAGTGATAATAACAATGTTTTGCCCACATTATGGACAATAGAAACATATCCAACATTGTTAGGTACATCAGCGATACATCCATGAATACATTTTTTTTTTTTGGCCCGGGAATACCATACTGGACTTGACCTCAAAGTCCATGTTCTAGAGTACATCCTTACTCCCCCTCATCCAGAACGCACTAAACAGCTGGGACTAGACAGGGACAAACATTGGATGCACCAATTGTGCCCCATGGAGCCCTTCAGTCTCAACATCATGGGAAAATGAGCTCCTTTGCCCAGTCTTATGCTAAATTTTTAAGTTTAGAGCTCATCTTCCCATAATGGTACCACTAGAGAAACACTTTCACTGTTATTCTCCCTTGGCTAATGCACACTAAATACACTGTGCATTCACACACAGTCTCAGGTCACTAATTCAGGACTTGGTGATATGTCAGTATCACACAAATTACACCATTATACATATACCAACATTAGTTGTGTACAAGTAGTAGCCCAAAGTTGTTTTCCTACTGCTATCGAAACATTGGTTTGGATCACATATTTCATATGACAACCAATATCATAGTGGAACCCAGCTTCCGCGTTACGTAATCACGTCTCATGTGTTTTACATGACAACCGCAAAGCATATTCCCGCGGTTTAATGGTTTAGCGTCATTTGCCATCTTGTCCCTGAAGAGTCAATTTAATTGACGAAACAGGTCAGACTAATCCTAAAATATCTTTTGTCCATAGAGGCCTTCGCACGGACTCATTTGCTTATCCATGAATACATGTATATGCCCATGTAAAACACAATCATTATTAAACATAAGGTTGACATTTAAGTCTTGATGTTGCCCCATCATGACAGCAGGAGAAGATTAAAACATTATACTTTACTGCCTTTGCTTTATTTTTCAATTTTGTCCATCAAGCCCAGAAATCAAAGAGAAGCTGACATTGCATTACATTTGAAGGTAACCATGTTTTACCTTTTTGTTTCATACTCATTCCAGTTGTCCACCTGGCCTGGATGCTGCATTATGTGTGTCATTTTCTCCAGCAGTAGCTTGTTTTCATGGTCTATATGTTGCTGCCTTTCTTCTTCCTTCTGTTAACAAGAAGAAAAATACTAAGGTTATAGATGTATAGTGACACCTCATAATAAAGATACTCAGACATCAAACATGCTCGGGTCATTGCACGTGTTTCGCTGGACTTCAAAAGTCAAATTCCCTTGCAATTTGACTCATTCATGTGATAAAATGCTGATATTTGACACATTTTGTAGGGAACAGATGGTGTCACTATAATGAGGATTTAATGTATGATATTGATTTCTGCGAAGGTAGTCATGAAGATATTGTGTACTTGTGGGAAGTTCAAGCCATTCAGTCTTGTCCTTCAAAAGCATGAGTTGACACACACACACAAATATAGTCAATTCAACTATTTCTGATGTACTCCTATTTCCAATAATTCATCAGAGCCTTACTAAATCGCACTTGTAAGCAAATTTTCATCACAATTGTGACGACTTCTCCATGGACAATTAACACAAATGTCACAATGCCTCTATTTTCATAATTTGTAATACTAAAGGATATTAATCAATCAAATTATTGAATTTTTGTTCTTTGTCTCCAATTGCAAAGTTTTGCACATTTTTCTCCCGAATTTTTGAAAATTTCCAATAAAAAACAAACATCATACAGAAGGTGTTTTAAAATACATAAAATGACAGTTGTACAACTTATTAGAGAAACTTTAACTTTTACAGCCTGTGAGTCCTATCAGAAATAGAAGGTTTAAAAGCGTTATATTGCTATTATTGCGTCTGGGGTAGCTAATAGACTGAGCGTCCATGCTGTGAAATAAAGAAAGAATTTTATTATTTTTTTGAGATTTTATGAATTTAACATATCTTTAAAATTATCATCTTTAATTGTTATATGCTTGACATGATAGATAATTCTTAAAAAACAGAAAATGCCAGTACACGTACTTTTTTATTGCTAAGGGCATATACAGTATAACCAATGCCAACAAAATCACTGGTAAAGAAACCACAATGTTAATTGTTCAATATGTTGTCTAGCTGGTGCCAAGCTTGTTTATCTCCTATGTGACATATATTTATACAATCATGTATCATGAACTAACTACATTGTATAACAAATACATGTACCCACCACCCCATCGTATATACATGTCAAAATCTGGGCAACATAGTTGCATCAAACTGTTGCTTAATTCTAATGATGATACTGTGTAGACATTGTGACTTAGATATACTTAGTTCACCCATGGTGCATAAGCTTCCAAATTGGTGTTTCTCCATTTTGGCCCTAAATACGCCAATGTGTACAATGTATGTACTAATCCATAAGCTTGCAAATTGGTGTTTCCCCATGTTGGCCCTGAATACACCAATGCATACAATGTAAAGAATTGAGCTAAATGCCCGTCAGGCAATTATTAGATCCTTCACACAATTTTATGCTTTATGGGCATGCCATGAATGATATATGCATGCGATTATCTCCATGGTGGGTGGACATAGAGATTATGGATACACAAGGTCCCAAATAAGCTACACAATACTAGGCCAGACGGAATCAATCTTAACTGAAAGCTCTCTACCACTCATGATCTGATCTCAGCAAAATCCTGAAATATTTTTTTTATTTTTCCCTTGTTTCCAATTGCCTTTTGCACTTTTCATATGTACAACCAGGCAGCATAATTACAAAGCAAAGCAATATGCTTTACAGAGAATCATCTGGTTTATTTACACACAAGTTTGCCTTGGTATTTCGGGAGCCACCATGCTGTCAGACTGATGATCAACACAACAGCAATGTCCACATACAACACAGGGAGTCACACAGAGACTTTATGATGGCCTCATTCAGCTAACACATTCAACAACTTCAGTCACAAAATTCAAGTAACTTATACCTATAACATTCGCAACATTGCTTTTTAAATTTTTTTAATTTATCATTTAATTCATTATTCCTTGGATTAAAACCGAGTTAATTACAGAGAGATTAACACCTGAAGGTGTGTGAGCTGGAAATTGTTATAAAAGGCACATGAGACAAATTGAGCCAAATTTTGCCTTAAAATCCTGATATTTTAACAACTTGTGGAATTTTAAAAATGGGAATCTTCCAGTCAACATGGGAGCATTTACAGGTATTCAATTGCTTTCTTTGGTGCTGGGGTTTGCCCTGGAAAGCTGATCACATGAGATATGTTATTCTGGCAGCTCACCACAGCATTTCTCATCAGAAATGTTTCCTGCCATGCTAAAGAAGAATTAAAGAGATACAGATATTCAACAAAGATTTAATGCACCCAGCTGATTTCAATTAGAAAATAAACTTGGCACTGAGAGCTGTACTATTCAGGAATACTCAGGAAGTACCATACCGTTCCATTCCTCTGTCCAGGGTGATCTGTAGGTTCCATGTTAAACTAATATACATACTGATCAATTGCCTACGTCATCTCCCCCCCCCCCCCCCCCCCCCCCCCCGGGAAAAAAAAAAAAACCCCCAACTTAATGACACTGGACCATTTCTGGCAATTTCTAATGAGGAAAAGTTGCATGCGGGCATATTAGGCTGATTTTTTTTTTATGTTTAACAACCCTTTATTTGTCCTATGATATGCTAAATGACTATCTTTTGTTTCTTCGTAGTAACTGTAGAACAGCGAATTTGTTTTAAATTTGATTCATATACGAGTATTCTTATATTTCAGATTGTGTGTATGGGGTTGGGAAGGGGAACAGTAATAATGATTTTCATGGCAAAATGTATGTAGAAACATATTGTGTATAGCAGTACCTTTTGTCCACACATTCAAACTTTTCCTTCATACTTCTAAAATATAATCAGAGTTCACACAGGTTGACTAAACATTCAGGTAGCATTAGCATTTGTTTCTTTATGGGACCCATTACAGTTTGACCTCCTGGACACCTAAGTCTGAAACAACAGCTGTTCAACCCCAGCCTCATAGCCACAAAATGGAATTCGTTTGCTGATCCTGCCTTGAGCTCAGACCTATTATGTTTACAGCAAGAAACTACATATATGGCAACATAGCATTGGTAATAAAGCTGTATATTAAGTTTCATTAACAGGTTGACATTTTGAACCTACTACATATAACTGCATGTGCACACTATTATCTCTGATTTGTCTCCAAATATAACCTGCATTATGGGTGCCAAAAACCAATCCTGTTGCATTTCAACACATTGGTATTTGAAACCTGATATTTCTTTACAGACAAGCATGGTTTTGCTTTTGATATACCCTCTGATGGCTTATGCATGTTTTCACTGTTATCACTAAAGACTTTTTATTCCAAATCATTGTGCTGCACTCCGAGACAACACCTGGTTCACTCACTCAGGAGACTGCTTCTTTTGGTCTTGCCCTCAGGATGGTTTCTT
>CAXHWN010002589.1:0-56000 GCA_964020975.1 Hermodice carunculata
ATTTATTTCATCACATTACTGCAACCAAATATACATATGCTGCTGCTATTAAACAATGACATATGCCATTTTAATTGTTAGATATAATGATAATTAGTCTAATTTTTCATAGAAAGTCTGTTCATTGATACACCAGACTCAATGTGCATGATTGCTTTTTAAAAATGACGGTCACCTCAAGCTGTTAATTATCAGCAATGTTTGAGGAATTATAAGGGTTTTCCAGTGGGTAAAGCTGTGAGACCTGAAATAGCAGAGGGCACCAATGGACTAGAGAGATCAACTCTCTCTCTCTCTCTCTCTCTCTCTCTCTCTCTCTCTCTCTCTCTCTCACACACACACACACACACACACACACACACACACACACACCTGTCTGTGTTTTCTGTAAAGTGACCACATTTGTGCTCTCTTCCCACAGCTAAAACTGAATACTTTTCTTGTGCCATTTTAATGCTTTCATCCACCCTCCACCCCCCACCCCCATCTGTGTTCTGTAAGAGAGCAATGTTGGGTATTCCAAAGCATACAGGCTATCTTTACAGTGGTACCTGTTGAATGTGACCACCTTTTCTGTCACAAACAATTAGATAGCTGACGCTAGCCCTGCCCACAATAATCATGGAGGTAAATACACTTGATGTTCATTTGTATATTACAGTAAGTCAAGTGTGAAAAGTTTCAGTTAGTGGTAATACAGTAAAACCTCTCTAACCAAACACCTCTCTATACTGAACACCATTTCTCAGTCCAAAATATATACTTTCAGTCTATCAAACCTCCCTATACTGAACACCTCACTATACTGAACACTTTTTTCTGCTCCTAAGAGTGATCGGTATAGGGAGGTTTCACTGTATGGATATAACGACAGAGATTTCATTTATTAATTAATCATGGAGGATAATAAACCTTGTAAAACTATGCTTATGCACTTCTTCAATATAAGAAGCAGCACTGCAAATTTTGAAGGGTCATTTGTTATACTTTCAAAGAAAATGTGTGGACAAACTATGCAGGTGATTTTGAGCTGCTTAACAATCGGTATTAATTAATCAATTAATTAGTAAAAGAAAGTAATCAGCCAAACAAATCCATGCTTATGCACACCTTCTAACTAAAAATCTAATATCTGAATATACCTCGGCACTTTTCAATTAATTAATAAAAGAAAGTAATCAGCCAAATGAATTTAATCTTATGCACACCTCCTATCTAAGATCTACCAAGCCTGAAAATTTGAAAGGGCTAGCATTGATAGTTCCAAAGATATGGCCCAGGCAAAATCATTTTTGATCTGGAGGCTGCCTTATGAAATGTTGTACAGGTAATGTTGAGGTGCTTAACGATCTTTTGTTTGTTAATTAATTAGTGCATGTAAAAGAAAGTAATCAGCCAAATAAATTTAGTCCTTTACATACTTTCTACCTAAGAATTACAAACCCAGAAAATTTCAAAGGGCTACCATTAACAGTTCCGAAGATATGGCCCAGACAAAATCGTTTCTGATCTGGAGGTTTCCTAATGAACTTTTGTTAATAATTAACGTATGCAAATAGTTACACAAAACGGTATCTATGCACACTTACTACCTATGATCTACCAACTCCATAAATTTCAAAGGGCTAGCATTTGTAGTTTAGAAGATATGGCCTGGACAAACTTTGTTTTCAGATGGACGAAAGGACACATGCACGGTACCCATAACCATATCCACAGCACCCCCCATATTGTGGGCGGGGGACAAAAAGTGGCCACATACAGTAGGTGACCTATCACTGCGGGTAAATTAACAAAGAAATAGATTCTTGTAGCCAGGAAAAATGTGGTCACAAACAGCAGGTGACCTGTTTTGACAGTGGCTGCAAACAGCAGGTACCACTGTATAACAAAGCTGAACATCATGGATGTGTACATGCAGTACACTTCAGCATTACTGAGATGGAGTGAACATGGACACTTGTATGCTGATCTGAGTATACAGGAGAGGTGTGCAAAGAAGTTCCACATGCTATTATGGTTCAAATTTAGCAGGTGCCCGTTGGCGCGAGGGATGTTCAAATGTAGTCAGGCAAGTTCACTTTACAACTTTGTTTCCCGTCGGGCAAGTTAAAGAAAGCTGATTAAAGATAATCTGGGCTGATATTTTTTCTCAGTTGTTACGAAGCTATTACGCGTTCACTGTACAGGTAAACAACCATTGTTGCACAATTCACAGCAAGCTATATCAGCATGAGCACTGATTGGTTCCAACTGATCTTGTGTCCAGCTTTCAATGCCTTTGCCATTGTTAACCATGTAATAAGAAATGTGCAACCTAGCAGTTAAAATATCTTAAATTATGTGGCCATTTGGGATCGGCAAAGCCCCTGAAAAGGGTGCAAAGGACACAGGGAAGAAAACAATACAATCTGAGGGGTGGTGCTGGTGTCTTACTGGAAGTGACTTTCAACATTTTTTATGAGACTAGCCAGTTCATATTCTGTATGGAAAGACAATGACGTCACATGAAGGTGCTGATATTCAAGGCATGGTATCAAAATGATGCCATAACAAACCAAGACTGTGCCACCATATATTTGTTCTTAAGTTAGTTGTTTTGTGCGACAAGTTGAGGAATCTCAGGACAAGTTGGGCTTATGTGTAACTTGCCCACAGAGCATGTTACAGAAAAGTTAAATTCTAACCCTAAATAATTTATATGATATATATAGACCATGGTCAAAGGTAGAATGTTATGTAATATCAGTGACCTTGACCTATTTTTGTGAGGTCACCCTGCATGTAAAGTTGAAAAGGTGATTTTGTAATGGCCGGGTGTAGCTCGGACATCAATGGCAAAGAGAATTGAGCGTCCAGATCAAAATTGCACTTGATTACATAATACATAAAACTGTACTTGGTGACCTACTTTTTGCGTCACTGTGACCCAGTAATTATGGAGTGCTGATATGCAGAGACTCTCAGGGCAATTTGGGCTTATGTGTAACTTGCCTGCAGAGCATGCTACCAAAAAAGTTAAATTCTTACACTGGCTATGCTCATATATTATGCATATGTTGCAAAATATATCAAATATATTATATAGCTCCGTGTAATACAGACACTGAATGTTCACCAACCTTTACCCTCCCCCCCCCCCTTAAAATGGCCAAAACTGGCTGGTGGTCAAATGTTGTCTGCTTCAGGGGTTTCCACCAATGTCAACAGTAATGTAAAAAAATATTGAGTGAGAAATGTAGATGAGACCTATGAAGATCATGTCCCAGGTCAACAGCTTTCCTTGGCATGGATTGGGAACTTGGTTCCCAAAACATGCCAAGGAAAGCTATTGACTTGGTATTAAATTTAAGGGGGGGGGAGCCTCAGGGCTACTAACACACAACAGGTGCTTTGCACTCGCTAAGAAACTGATATGCAGCCAGCCAATCTACACCATGATTCACTTTGGGCCTTTGAATACTTTATATCCACCTGTCAAGACTACAATGTTCACCATGCCACAGACGCATTCTTCCTGAGTCTTGAACCAATGTCTTTGCCAACTTATCTTCCATCCGCTTGTAAAGCGAAGAGTTTTTTTTGCTTCTGTTTTATGGTGACAACAGAAACTTGCAAATTTATCATGAAAGACAAAACTGTATCTCAAAATGTAACCATGGCCACAGGAGACAGCAACTGGTCTGACATGCAAGGTGATGGGATAAAAAGCATGGTATAGTTCTCATCTTTCAGTGGTACATATACAGTTTAAACTTATCTTTGAAGACAACTCCTGATCCATAACACCATTCTGTCAAATCTCCTATGAGTGTTTCCTATCTCACAAGCTCACTTTCACATCATATAAGGTACAGGCATAAGTATGGGTCATACCTTAACCATTTTCTCCGAAAGGATATTTGACAAAAGTGAGTTTCACACTCATCATTAAAAGTGCTACAAAGTATCTTGTGAAAGCTTACAAAACTCGAGATCCCACATTTTGCAACATCAACAAAGTCAATGCTATATACTATTATAAAACTGCAATGTTGTTATCTTAATTTTTACAGTCTTTTTAACTTCAGACCATTCATTTATAACTCAGTTTGCGGTTTCTTTCTTGTTTTTTTTTTTTTTAGAGAAAATGCACCAAAGATGCAGACCTTAAAAAGGAAGTCTCACTGTTTCAATCTTTGGTGTTCTCAAATTGCAAGTATTTAACATTGAAAAACTGTGCATCATTCAAACATCCAAGGTTATGAAATAGAAACAGCTCTCTTGACAAAACTATGCCAAACATGCAAAATCCGAAACCCATTTTTATGATCACGATGAGTTTGCTGCAAGTTTGATGTTTTTATATGCCAAATTGAGAGAGCTGAATCACTTCAAAGTTTGCTAGATGACTGTTCAATAATTTTGACCAATTGGCCTTCAAAGGATATGATGAGTTAAATGGAATTTAACTGTTCACTTTGCCTTTGTTTCGTTTGATGCCTTGCTAACCAGAGATTCTGTAGCTGGCGGGTACTCTGGGCTGTTTGCAACTCAAATTTCAAATATTCATGCCTTTCTTAGGTTTTATTAGGCATAATTGACATGCATAGATCACCTGTCATCGGGCCAGCTTGGTGGGCTTCTCCTGTGGTGCTCATTGGCCATAAGAAATAGTATTGGGTACTCTTTTGCATAATGCATTTTCTGTGTTAGTTTGACTTTTTAGGTTTGCCTGTACAGCCCAGTTAAGTCTTGGGCCATATAAATGACGCACACATGGGGATTTGGTAGGTGGAGCTTATTAAACTGAAAGAATGCAGCAGGAAACTACATGTACATGAAACAACATAGGGGGAGTGAAAACTTCCCCCAAATTTACCATTTACATCCATACTTTACACAGTTTGAATCTTGTACAGGTGTGACACCAAACATATGACATATACTTAAAAACAAACAAACTTATATGTCCTTCAGGTGGTGACCTTGTGATGCTTAAAAAAGGCACCTTAGTTTGTAAGTATTTACTAGCTATAGACTGTGTGTCACAAAACTACTGAAGCTCATTGGTTTCAACCTAATTTCTTTTTTTTTTTCTTGTTATAACAAGAAGCAATCTTGTTATTAAGACTTTCTTTCTAGTTATAACAAGAAAAAGTCTTGTTATTATGAGATTTTTCTTGTTCTGACAAAATAATGAATTAACAAGATTTTTTTCTTCAAAGGAAAAGTCATAATTACAATATTTTTTCTTGTTATAACAAGAAAAAAGTTGTAATGACAAAATTTTTTCTTGTTATGACAAGAAAAAGGTCCTAAGAACAAGATATTTTCTTGTTATAACAAGAAAAATCTTGTTATTTGTTATTACAACAAAAAAAAGTAGTAATAACAGGATTTTTCTTCCTATAACAATATAGAAAGTTGTACTAACAAGACTTTTTCTTATTAATACAAGAAAAAAGTCGCAACAAGATTTTTCCTTGTTATAACAAGAAAAAAGATGCAATAACAAGACTTTTTTGTCTCGTCATAATAAGAAAAAAATGTGGTTATACCGAGAAAAAATTAAGAGATTAGGTTGATACCAATGAGATTCTGTACAAAACATCTAATATCTAGTAGTAAATAGTTTTATTTATGTGCATTATCTGAAAGGATACATATACATACGTACGTACGTACGTGTGTGTGTGTGTGTGTGTGTGTGTGTGTGTGTGTGTGTGTGTGTGTGCATAGAACTGCATGTACTTCGAACTGCCTGTTAACAGGTAAAGTCAAGATCAATTGGTTCATGTGGGGGCTCTCAGTAGAGGGCTCTGTTAACAGGTGGGCTAGGTATGCGTATTTCCATTAGTTTCCATTATAATTTGCACTCATGTAACTTCAAAACCACTCGATACCTAGAAACACCATGTTTCTTGCGATAAATAGTTGGGATATAGTTAAAACACTCCTGACAATTTGGTAACTTTTGCAGCAAAACTATTCAATGTATTCAATGTTACTTTCACATAGAATCTAATAGGAATACACACCTCTAGCATGCGAGAATTTTGTGTATCGGGGTGTGTATTTTCAACCAAATACATGTATACATAAAACTGCTAATTGCAACCTCTCCTATTCCTATTTGTTCAAGTAGTCAGCCTGTCCAAAATTTCAGGACACCAGAGGAATACACACCTCTAGCCCATGAGAACTTTGTGTATTGGGTTGTGTGTTTAGCCAAATATACATAAAACTGCCTATTGCAACCTTTCCTATTCCTATTTGTTCATTACAAGAGGTCAGCTTGTCCAAAATTTCAGGTCACCAGAATCCTCACTACCATCATCTGATCATTCCAGATGGGTATCCAGGCTTCCCGGGGTACATAGTACTACTTGAAAGTAGAAAAGATTTTGCAGTACTCATGTGGTACTTTTTTAATTATCATCAGTCAGTAGCACATGAGAAATAATACATGCACTATAACATCAAAACTGATTGTTTCCGGTATTTTGAAACTTTTCTTCTCACATCAGTTTGTAGAGGCATCTAAAGAATGCAATCATGTATATTGTTACAGCCAATAAGACTGAACCTGAGGGACATCTGCTATGGACTTTTTTTTCATCCCCCAAACATTAGTTACTTTTATTCATTTTCAAGTACAGTATCCTCATAAGCAGACTAAGCTCTGCAGTATTAGGGAGGATTTGGGAACCTGGGTGTGTAAGTATCCTTGCTACACAAAACTGGGAGTGCATCTCTATATCTACTCCACTATACTCATAACTGGGTGTCTTTTGTTGGGTGTGTAAAAGCAACCGGTACACATGGCCAGCAAATACACTGCTAAGCTTCATAATATCTGTACAGTAAAACCTGTTTTGAAAGACCTCCCCCTGGGATGACCAAACTGTGGTCTCTCAATGTAGGTGGTCTTTCATAGGAGGTATCGATAAGATCAAATGGACTAAGCAGCCATTCTGAAAAGGAGGCCTTTCCAGGTGGTCTCTTAGTGGAGTGGTCTCTCAAGACAGGAACCATTGTACTATGTCAGGGGAGTGGAGAGAGCATAAAGATTGGTCTGTCGAGCAGGCAACTCAGGGTGAGGCAGCAAAACAAAGAACAAAAAAAAAACAAGAAGACAAGATGTTTACCTGTCACACGCTGTACTTGTTCATTCATCATTATACAGTTATGCTTTGGTGCGTCTATATCACTGGGTTGCTTGATTTGATCATGATGCTCTTGTATCACATCTCTCAACAGCTGCAAGACCTCCTACAAGCCACAAAAAAACATGTAACCATTATCACAATTTTGTCCTCAAATGCACCATTTATCTACAATACAATGCACCTGCCTGCAATTTGAATGTCATGCTATCAACATGTAATTTGGATCAAAATACATGTACTTCTAGAGGAAATTAATTTCAGTAATAACCAAGCATTCACTATCAATATGCATTGTTCAGTCTTCAAATCAAAGTTCTTTCCATCTGCTGAAACATTTTGTGATCAACAAATGAAGCTCACAAACGAAATTTTAAATGAAAAAGAAAGTAAGCTTGTATAGTTTGCAGAATCTTGACCTTCAGTGTCCAATACGTCATATCTGGACAGTGTGCTCCCGCCAAGTTGTGCAAAAAAAAATGTGTGATCAGCATTCTAGATCTACCTTTTCTTATATGACCTATCCATGAAACAACATGCTTTTGCACATTTAAATCAATAACTCCAAAACCTCTGTTTTTGCAATCAACATACCTGCATAAATTATATTTTCATTACAAAGCTCAAATGTTTCAAGTATACGTGAATGTCCTAAAAAAAGGGAGTTTGGGCATGTGGTAGGCTTCTCTCAGCAATCACTTGCATGAGACCTAATAGGAGGTATGCATTATTACTGTGATCCTGTGCTGCCACCTAGACTGCAGCAAGAACTTGACAGGAATGAGGGCACATTCATGTGTTAAGCAGGGACAAATGAGCTTCTGTGATAAAATGAGCAACTTGAGAAAGCAAAAAGCTTAAGAAAAGTCATTCACTAAGCTTGAAAACATACAAGATGCTTAACATTTTAGAAAATTTAATTTGTTTGTTAGAAAAAATGTTAATTCTGGATGGTTAAGTAACATATCTTGTACAAGTGGCCTAATCATGGCGGAGGCATAGTTCTGTTGCCCAGCAACTGAGGGGACCAGAGCAGGTCTGCACTTAATATAGTTAAATTAATACGAATACCTCCTATTAACATGGTCAAGTTTGAAGAAAAATCATTCTTGCTTTCAGGGTAAATTAGGTTAATAAAACCCATTGATCAGTTTTTTGACCTTGCACATTTACATTTAGCAAAATAAAGAACCAGTACCATCAATGTGTGCAATATCAACTCCATAACTCAAATACTTTTGAATGTGAATATTTCATTCACTTGAGAACAAGTAGCTCATGGTCCCCCACATGTAAGCTGAATGTGGTCCTTGCAGAGACCAGCTGTCTAAGTTTGAAGTCACCAAGTAACAACAGGAAAGCGTATCGGTTTGTGGCCTGGGATATAAAAACAAGGTTGACTATGTCATGGTCCATTCTCTGAATAGCCCTTACCATAACTTAAACAGTTCTTGAGGCATCATGTTAAGAGTAAAAGTTGCCCTGTGACCCTGAGAATTACAAGGTCATGGTGACCCAGGTACAAGTTCAACCCAACCCTTGTTTGTAGAGGACCATCATCATGTGCAATATAAAAGGTAGAGCTCGGATAGTCCTTAAGGTATCACCTGAGCCCCAAATTGACTAAAAGAGCCCTGTGACCTGGAGAACTCAATCAAGGTCACTCGCGTACATCTTCAATTTGCCCTTTACACTAATTACAGTCCTAATCTTGCACAATATCAAAGAACCAGTTAAAACAGTTCTTGAGTTACCATCCTCAAATTATTACAGATTACCAGGTTCTAAAATAACCCTGTCACCTTGAGAATTCAGTCAAGGTCACTCAAGTACATTCTCAATTTGCCCTTTACAGAGGGTCATCATCATGCACAGTATCAAAGAACCAGCTCAAACAGTTCTGAGTTATCATCCTCAAATCATTACAAATTACCAGGTAACTTTCGTGAATTTTAAAATTCACGAAACTTACCTGGTCATTTGAAAACCACATCAAGGTCACCCAACTGCCCAATCTACTTTTTCCACTAGACCACATTTAAGACCAATTTCCTAGCTCAAATACATGTATTTCTGGAGTTACCAGAATAAATATAAAAAAGCTATACAATTAGCTCATGGTCACCTGCATTATATGAACAACTTTAAAAGCTAGGGGCCTTAAATCAAAATGCTATTAAAGTATGCTCCCATGTATCTCAACACAATTGGCCCAATCATTTCACATATGCCTTTTTAACATGGTCTCAAAATGAATTGAAAAATTCATTACAAATTTTTAAATCAGTGAAGCATGACCTACTAAGTGAATTAACAAATGAAAAGAGGCATGGTGATTCCCACTAAGTTTGAAGAGGATCTTGCTGATGTTTTGGGGAGAACTGAACATACTAATGTGCAAATGTACACTTTGATATTAATCTTTATATAATTTCAAAAATTTGTTAAAAGTCAGAATATATGATCAGTTAACTGTACAGATAAACTCATAGTACAATCCAACTAACTTTGAAGAGATTCCAGAATGAAATTATCAAGAATAAAAAATTACGAAAAGTAGAGATTTCTAATAAGTCATGACTCATATCATGGGAGGCTGTGTCATTTGCAAAAATTTACAAAGTCCAGGATTATAAAAAAAAAATAAAATAAATATGGCCGCAGCATCCATTGTATAAATTAAAGCCCAGGTGTAACCAGAAGTGTTCCTATGCAATTTTGGAGCAATTGGCCATATTGTTTCTCACATGACTTGGTGATTTTTGAAAGGGACAATAAATCATGAAATCCAAAAACAGCGTTCACAAAATGATTACCTTCAGTGCCCACAATCTTTTTTTCCTCAATTTTGCCTTTTTTTTTTCTTTTTTGAGACTGCACAGATGCTATAATAAGGTGTAACTGCACCAAAAATTTGATGAAGCTGTGATGAATCCTTGTTGAGATATTATGGTAACAAGATTGTCCACTTGTGTGCCACTCAGACAGCCTCCAAATAAATACTTTAAAAGTTTTGTAAGTTTAAGAAAAAATAAGAGAAAATTGGTTTTCCATATAGGAACACGGTCCATTATAATGTGCATCTCTGATAAAAATTTGGTGAAGCTGCAATGCACATTTGTTGAGATATAAAGATAATGTCGTCCTCTTGTGTGCCACTCAAATGGCCTTGAAATAAATACTTTAAAATTTCGTAAAAAATTTGTAATGCACACTGGTTTTGAACAGGAAACTGGTCCATTAAAAGATGCATCTATGACAAAAATTTGGTAAAGCTGCAGTCAACATTTTTTGAGATATGTTGCTAACGTCCTCAGGGCTAACGCCATTCAGATGGCCTTCAAATAAAAACATATAAAGTTTCATAAAAAGTTTAAAAATGAAAATACAGTAAAGCCTCCCTATACCGAACACCCTTGGGACCGGAAAAAAGTGTTCAGTTAGCAAGGTCTTCTGTATAGAGAGGTTTGATGGCATTGAAAGTATATATTTGGGACCAAGAAATGGTGTTCAGTATAGAGAGGTATTTGGTATATGGAGGTGTTCGGTTAGAGAGATTTTACTGTAACCTGAGGACGCTGGTTTTACATAGGAATCTGGTCCATCTCTAATAAAAAAATTTCAAAGCTACGGTGAACATTTTTTGATATATTGCAGTAATGTTGTTAGGGTTTATGCCACTCAGATGGCCTTCAAATAAATACATATAAAATATCATAAAAAGTTTGAAAGTAATCAGAGGAAGCTGGTTTTAAATAGGAACCTGGTATATTGTAAGGTGCACCTCTGATACAAAATTGGTAAAGCTGTGGTGAATATTTTTTGAGATATTTGGTAACCTTGACGAGATGGACAGACGTCTCTAGTGTGATACACTTATGTAGAAAAACATGACCCATATTCATAAATATCAAAACCAACTATGACAGCAAAAGAGATGCCAGAGTTACCAAAGCATCAACATTCATCTTCCAATACCAATGTGAAGAAACAAATTTCACTCCTGACTTGAGACAGGCAGTCACTAACAAAAGCCAACTGGCGGTTTTTATGGACGGACGACACAGGGGACGACAATATCCTCCAGCACTATATGTGCCAAAGGTAAAAATGAGTCAAACATGATCCTTTGGGTAATCTTTGTAGAAGAAGATCCAGCAAACAATCTCTACAAAGGTGAAAAATGTAATTCTTACCAGACACACTGACAGACCACTGCCCAGAGGACTGACCAGTCGGCTGAGCAAACAAGAGGGCCATGGGCCTAATGCTCTGCTGACGACCATCACCAAAAAAAAAAAAAAAAAAAAAATCATTTTCTGAGATGCATTCCCTCTATGACTGGGACCAATTAGCCAAGGTCATCCATATTATGCAATATCAAACTTCCACATGGTACACGTGTGGTACATTTTGCATCGTTTGCCTTATTCTTCATCAGTATATTGACTTTATCCTTTTCTAAAGTGCTTAATGGCCTTGAAAAATAGGTCTAGGTCACACAACAAATGAAAACATTTGACCATTGGCCCAGATGTACATTTGGGGTAAATTTTGCAGTTCCATCTCAATTCATTAATATACATTTATAACAATAAATTTAATGTGTTTGATACCTATGATGTCAGTTCCGATAATTACCACCAGTGGCACCACCATGACTCCTTATGTCATACACTTTTTGCTTGTATAATGCTCAGGTAATGATAAATGGATGCATGTACACAAGTTGAGATGTAATGACCATCACACACACAAACAAAATTATCGCATGAAATGCGGGTCCTCCGTGGCCTTGAAAAAGTACCTCAAGGTCATTCATATTATGCAATACATTGTATCACAATAACATATATGATAAATGTTTGCTGCATATTTGGTCATTTTAGCCTCATTCTTTCTCAACATGTACAATTTAGTGTCCTTTTTACAATGCTTAACGACCTTGAGAAATAGGTCAAAGTCACTCACAATTTTGCCAAATTTCACTCATGACCTAATGCATAATTGGTATAATTAACTGTAAATTTGGTAGTTCCATTTCAATTTATTATCACAAAAAATTAATTCAATGTATTTTTGATACATACAGTAGTAGTTCCAGTTTATACCACCAGTGGTGCCACCATGACTTCACATGAAACATGAATCTTGCCTGTAATATATGTTCCTGTTATGGTACAGAAATATGTCGAGAAGTTTACAGGTAATGACCATCACAAAAAAAATCTTTTATCTGTGACCTTGAGAAAGTAGGCCACCATTAACGAAAGGTATCTAGATTTTCATCCATACAATATGTCCCAAAAATTTCAAGGGGCTAACTTTAAAATTGTAGATGCTATTTTTGCTGACAAGCAAATGTTTATGGATGGATGGACAGATATGAATGATTGCATAAGCTCTGCAACCTGTTGTCAGCATGGCCTTGCTAAGGTAAGAGTGGAGGATGACAAGAAACAATCAGCCAATGGCATGCAGGGTTTGCCAAACTGAATGAAAATGATATTGTCTTGGACATTTAACTCTTTAAGTGCCTAATTTTGGACTGACTCAACAGCTTTTCTCAGTGTGCATTGGGCGCACGGGCATGCCGAGAAAAGCTGTTGACCTGGGGTATTCTCTATGGAACTATAGACAGACTGGCACTTGAATGAAAGTCTTTTTTACGAGGAAAAAAAGAATCTGAGATCCTGATGATAATTCAGGCTAGTCTGTCTTAAGTAGATCGACTTTAGACCTGATTGGCAACGAAAGAGTTAAAAATCATAATGAGAACATCAAACGGCAAACATACTTGCCACAGGAAAACTGAACATATTGCTGTTACATGCAGGGTTTTTTTATGGATGGATAACAGTCAGTGACTTTGGATGGCTGGCACATAAAATTTGTTAAAAAGAACTTGTCCTCAGGACAAAAGTACATAGGAATTGGCAAGCCCTTATGACAAGTCATTTTACCATAAAATACTGAATTTTGAAACAAATTTCTTTGAATTTTAGGGATGTGTACTGCGCACCAAATTTTTTTTTTAAGGAACAATGAACAGCCTGGCATGTTGATTTGCAGGTATAGGCCTGTAGAAAGTGCTGGGGCAAGTCCTTTGTGATGTAATACTGCCGCTTTCTGAGTGCCCATTCTTGAAGATCAACATGCCAGACTGTTCATTGTTCCTATTATGAAATGATTTGTTCTTTTTTATGACCAAAAATAGTGTTACATGTGGCCTTAAAACCACGATAACCTATCCTGAAACACTAATTAAGTGTTGACCAAAAGAGGAAGGCCGTTACACCAAATAGATATCTTCCCTTGAATTGTACAAGGGTAAGAATAAGAGCACCAACGAGGTTCAGGAAAGACAACTTTGAATTGTAAGAATAAGAACATAAATATGCTTCTTGTGTAAAATTGTAATGTTTTATGTAACAACTTTACAGCAATCTCAGTCCATTGCTATTACTAGTCTTCAAAACATCAGGTTGAAGGTGTGCAGTGTGCCATGGCATTTTGGATGTAGAGTTATTGTACCAATAAATAATAATGGCGAATAATCACTCAGCTTCATTTTAGCTTCCCCAATCATTTCATCACAAGGTGTATTTAATTCAATTTATACTAAATGTTATTTAAAAACTATATTTTTTAAGTTATCTTACATTGTATTTACGGTATTTAATTCCATTCAAGATCCTAAATGAAAGTTAATTATTAAAGTTGATGGAATTAAAGGTATTTAAATTGACTTTGTAATATCTTCAATTGAATTGAAGATACTTACATATATTTAATTATATTTTCAAAAGTTATCTTACACTCAGTTCTTTAACTGTTTTGGCGACATCTTAAATTTGATGCATTTTGAGATGTCTTAAATTAAATTTGAGATGTCTTCCATTTGTTTCAAGATATCTTTCAATTTATTTCCCGATATATTACATTCTACATGTTATAGTCAAACAACATATGTCCTTGGCTACATGAAACTACTTCACATTGAAAAATCATTACACAATATACAGGTATTACCTTTTTCTCTATATTTGTGAGATATCCTTTTCCAGCTTGCTGAATCCCAGGTGATGAAGTGTGCAGCTCCATCTGCAGCAAGTGACTACTGTCTACCTGTTGGCAAACAAAATGCCTCAATAATTATTATATTTTATTCTCCTTTTTCCCCTGAGTACCTACCTCCGCAGGTGTAAACAGCCTTTCCAAGCAAGTTTTGGGGTTTTTTATAAAGAAAAGTAGATACATGTACTGGCATTCACAATGGCATTCTTTGATATGTCCGCTACTGACAGTTTCCTACATTAAAAATTCCTTAAAATTAAAAAAACAAAACAAAACAAAAAACAGAAACAAACAATAGAACAAAAAAAAAACAAACAAAACAAAAAACAGAAACAAACAATAGAACAAAAAAAAAAAAAAAAAAAAAAAAAACACAAAACCAATACAAAACCAAAAAAGAAAAAAAAACCCAAAACACCCCCCCCCAAAAAAAAAACAAAAAACAAAAACAAAACAAAACAAGCCAGGATACTGCCCACCCAATGAGTGAGTACTTTGGTAGAGAACAAGCAAAGGTACATTCCTGTCACATTTGTAGTTTGAGGGTGATAATGCCTAGTAACCATTTTGAGGGTGATATTTACGAATTTATAATTATATGGCTGTAGGTAAGTCGGTATTCCATGAGGACCCTGTCTGTCAATTAGGGGACAATCCCATAAAGGTAGAGGACCATCTTGAAATCTTAGGTGTTACATACCAACATGATAATGTTTACGATCTACATGTCCATAACCGTATTAACTCTGCTAGACGCTGTATGTTCAGTTTGGGTAGCTCTGGTTTCGCACACCCTGGGCTCTCCACCGAAGCTTAGGCATATATGTGGAAAACAACTGGTGTCCGCTGCTTGAGCTATGGTATGGAATTGGTTAAATTGCCTAGCAAACTAATTGGATGTTTAAACGCTGTTCAGGGTGGTATATTAAAATTGGCTTTGGGCATCGGAAAAAGGTCCCACCACAGCAAACTTTTATCTGCCCTCAATGTACCCCCCATTTCTAATATATTAAATCATAATGCCTATTCCTTACTGCATAGGGTATTTAAGACCGACTCCCCTTTCAGATCCTCGTGTGCCTATTTTATTTAAGACTTCATGATTAATGGTTATCTCCATAAAAATACCCTGGTAGGTCGCGTTATCTCTATAGCGGTGAGTCCGCAATCAAATTATGTCTCAGTGGTGTGGGCGGTCTAGTACCTGGAACACCACCTAACCAGAACAATGGCATGGTGGACACTCTTCGGAACCTAGTGACCCATCCAGACTTTAACACATGCGGGAGCATCCAACATAAATTGGTGGCTTTACTATTGAAAGCCTTCTGAGCTCCGATTTGATTCCATGGCATATCAGCTAGTTTATTGTTGATTTTAATTTTCGACGTCAGTTTACAGTGTATCTCTTATTATGTATGTTAGTTAGAACGATTTTGGTGACCTATGTTTTAGTTTGAGGTATGATGTGTTTGATCTGTCCATTTTGTATTACATATGTGAGATATTATTGAGGCTATGCTTTTATCTTCGATTTTATATCATGATTTATTTTATGTTTGGTCGTCTTATGATTTTGACGTGCATATTATTTTGATGTATAATCTGTGTGTATTCCATTTTCTCCCTTGAGGAGGTTAAATAAAATATTATTATTATTAATGCAATCCTGCTCATCATTTTAAAAGCAGTGTTCACAAGATTCCTGCATCATGTGGTGGGTTGCCCGAATATAATACCCCTGCTTCCACTAATTAAGTTGGTGCCTGAAAAATTTAATTTTCAAAAAAAAAAAAAAGAAGAGGCAGCATTATACCTCTAAAGCTCACCATGACGACAAACTTCTGTAAAATTATGCACAACTGCAGCTCCACTGCGGGGTAGACCTGCATCCCATACAGTAATTGAAAGGCAAGGCCCCAGCCCATCAAAAGGAATGTTATTGACTAGATCAGTTTATTCTTGATCAAGAATTCAGAAAAGTATTTGTTGAACCTACATTCTCAGTGTTCCTGAAGTTCACTTATTATGTCTGGCAAAACTGGCAAAAGTGACATGCACTGCACAGGTCAGGGCAGTGCCAAAGCACTTTCCTGCACAAATCAACCTAGCTCCTCTGTTTTTTTTTTTTTTTTTTTTGGTACGTCCATGATATGAATCGTGATCAAAAGATCAATGTATATGATGTGAAAATATGAATCGTGATCAAAAGATCAATGTATGTGATGTAAAAAATTCCATTCCGTTTTTCCCACACAACACAGGATCTCCAAAATTAGTTATCCAAGCCTCCCCCTCCCCGTTCCTCCCCCAAAAAATGCCTGGTAGCCTGGCACCAGGCCAAACAAATAAATATATGGACGATGCTATTTTCACCGTACGGTGAGAATAGCATTTGGTCTATTTTCACCGTGCGGTGAGAATAGCTTTTGGAAGGAGTTTTGTCTATTTTCACCGTACGGTGAGGATAGACTTTTGTCTATTTTCACCGTACGGTGAGAATAGCGTTTGGAAGGGGTTTGGTCTATTTTCACCGTACGGTTAGGATAGATTTTTGTCTATTTTCACCGTACGGTGAGGATAGGGTTTGGTCTATTTTCACCGCATGGGGATGATGGTACAGCTTGGTATATTTTCACGGTGAGGATAGAGGCGTCTCTATTTTCACCATCTGGAAATTAAAATTAAGAGCCTTTTCCCAAATTTATGGTTATGGCTTGTCACATAGAACTGAGGAAAATTAAGATTGGAGAAATGCTTTCTTTAGGGGGATAGCTAGTTTTATAGTACAGTCAATAGGAAACTGGACCAAAGCAAAGTGCCCACTTACGGAGGGTTTACTGTAAAGCATCTATAAGTTACCCTTAAGTTCCGTAACTTCCATCCGTGACAATATTAAAAAAAGTTCCTACCTTGTCTTGTTACCTAGATTTTTGCCTTTTCACATAAAAAATACAGTGTTGGCTCTTTAAAAACTATTAGATAATAAAAGCTGAAATAACACCTCAACAGATCTCATAAACCATGCTCAAACTGGGATGTTAGGCCTTTTTATTATTTCAGCAAATGTTTGTTCCAATTCTCTTTGTGTGCAATATCATGACACAATGCTTTTCCAAAATATTCTTCCCTGGTTGACTTCTTTTCATCGCCGTACGTTAGGAATAGAGCAGCCCCTATTCTCACCATACGATGATTTTGACCAAACTCTATCATCACCGTACGGTGAAAATAGACAAAACACTATTCTCACCGTACGGTGAAAATAGACAAAACACTATTCTCACCGTACGGTGAAAATAGTCACTCCGTAAATATATAATACATGATTACATCCCACCATGCATGATGAACATTCCGTTCTTGTTATTGTATTCGACATGTCACATGTATCAGCATCTGGGTCCTGACAGTTCTGAGACTATCACCCGCATATTTCTTACATTTATATACTCCGTAAATGGCGTAAAGACGGAATCTTGACTTGCTCCCTGTTCCACTCCATCCATTTCCATCTGAAGTTCATCGCTCCATCTTGACTCTTGTTCCTCCCTCTTCGCCAGTCAAATCACCCGCGTCATTAGGGGAATTCGATTAGGCAACAGGAGCCGCGCGCGCCTGGATTTCCATGAGTATCCGGTTTTGGGGTTTCACGAACTTTTACCAAAATCATTTAATGAAAATTACCAAAATCCACCCGAGCTTACAGAAAAGAGAGGCCAGAGGGGGAGTGACAAAGTCAAAGGATTCAGCTTGGAAGGCAGATGACTCATGATCAAAATGAAATAAAATAAAAGAAATTGAAATTAAAAGAAAAGAAGGAATTAGAACAGAATTTATAATGTATCAAGGAAGAAGAGACAAAGTTAAGGTTAGGAAAGAAAAAGAAAATGTAACAAATTAAAGAAAGAGGAGGAAAGAAAAACGAAGAAAGCAAACAGGAAGAAAAGAAATACTCTTTCACTCTAGACTAGTATTGCTTTCTGGTGAGCTCAAGAGTGCATTTTCCTTTTCACTTTTTCAGCTATAATTGTATAATGTCTGTTTTGTCTCTGTAATGTTCATCCTATGTCGAACTGTGCAATTGAATATTTGTTACTAGTATTCAGTATTAGGATTTTTTGTTTCTTTTGAGTGTCTTGTTGCATTCCATGCCTGCAATGTTTCTTGCAGGCAGCACGTGCAGTGTCTCGTTGCAGTTTCCAGTGCCCGATCAGACTGGTCCGATGCGATAGCGCGGCGTGTTATGTTGACCGGAGGGTTTTGGCTATGAACAGATGTTAAACGCTGGCGCATGCTCATATAACGCTTCCAGGAAGCTGCACTGTCTCTGAATCGAAGAACCTTCACATGGGCTCTAGTCCCACGCTCGGCAGTCAACTTTCCGTCACGAAGGCGTTGCAGCGTTCGTGCGCAAGGAAAGCCATTGTATTAAGACAACTAGTTTCTGATAGATGTCGCCAAAAGCAGATCGATTCTTCTGCCGTCGGACAATGTTGGAAGGTCCTCGGTTCAAAATTGAGGCTGAGCACATACTTTGTACTATCACTTCTTGATTGAAAGTCATTAATTAAACAAACATTTAGAATATGGTTTCTTTGCAAACAAATGTGCGGCTTGATGGTAATGCGTCCCAAAGACACAAAATGCACCTAATGTAGCGAGAAACTACAATCCAGGCTTGGCAGGATCCAAAATTTAAAAAGGACATGTCCATAAGAATGCTGTGTATGCACGTCCCTGGTAAAGCAACCACTATTACTGGAGGTGAACACTTTTCTTTTATATATGTATGGATGGATGGATGGATGGATGGATGGATGGATGGATGTGATTTTATTTATCTTTTCATCGATGTTAACATCAAAGAGCTTGTGTGCATATTAATATCAGAAGAAAATAACTATTTACTGATTTTTAGATGTTGTCTCACGTTCTTTTTTTTCTTTGTTTTGTTTTTAACCCTTAACCAAAAACAGTGTGCACGAGAACATTAACGTAGAAGAACCAAAATTAGTAAAATGTGACGCTGGAATATGCAACAAAATCTTTCAAGCTGTATTTGTAACTTTTTTTTTGAAAGGCTAATTCATCATGTCACTCTCACAGGGTGAGATTGTCAGGTAACACACTACACTCCGCTAGGCCATTGACTTGTATTGATTTTTACTACCGGGGTACCCGACTGTCAGGTAATTTATTACCCGGGTACCCGCGGCAGGTAACCGAATCATAACAGCAAGCAATCCAACCAACATACATGCACAGAGATAGGCGCAATCATTAGCCATCCAAGTAATCCCGATACAAGATCGTGTCAAAGCATAAACTTTACTGGACAGTGGCCAATTTGAGCTATTCTAATATGAACATTCAACTCAAAGTCATTGCTCATTTAGTCAAGTATTATCAATTACTTGATATATATATATCCATCTAAAAAAAAAAAAAAAAAAAAAAAAAACTTTTTTAGGGGTACCCGACAATACTGCCCGACTTTTCCTTACCATTCGGGTACCGGACGGGTACCCGGGTCCCGATCAATGCCCTGCACTCAACATCCATACCGCAATAACAAACAATTCATTAAAAAGTGCTTCTTCCCTTTAAATCCAAGCTGCCTTCATATGTGTTTGCACTGCACGCTGAAGCTAAATATTTCATTCTTCAGAATATTAAAAGCAGAAATGTCATTGTTAAACTCCATCCGCTCGTGTGTGTGTGTGTGTGTGTGTGTGTGTGTGTGTGTGTGTCATTGAATACACAGCGTTCTAAATATTAAGCTCATCGGGGTTTCAGCATTGTCCACAGATCAACTTAGTGATAAATATAGCCTCTACCACAACAAGAAACAAAAATCATGATTTTTTTTCATGATTTTTTTTCCAAGGAGGGTAGCAACTGTACCCTCCTTTCTTTTTTCTTTTTTTTCGATCAGCTAGATATTACTTCTTGACCTTTATAACTCCTTTCTCACATCAGCCGAAAATGTGTGAAGTTTCATATAAAATGCTTATTTGTAATATGTCGTAGGCCTACTGCATTCCCTTGCCACCCTAACAACTGTGCAGGAACGATTGACTCTCAGTTAACGTATTACTCACTAAATTCAGCTCAGCACCTATATCTGGTGCTTACATATTACATATATATATATATATATATATATACATATATATATATATATATATATATATATATATATATATATATATATATATATATATATATATATATATATATATATATATATAAGCATCGCGTGGTAGACAGGTAGGGCAAACTTAAAAGGTATAGGCAAGGTAAGGCTAGGGAAGGCAAGACAAAGCAATACAGCAACTGCAGGCAATTTAAGCCAAGACAAAACGGAATGGACAAACTTCAATCTATCGTATGAAAATAATGTTTTCGCTCTAATCTTGTCATGTAAACTGTAATCTCTGTTTTTTAGAAAGAAAGAGAGTTTTTCAAACTCCATGCATGTTGTCATTTGTTTAACCAGAGGGCGAAAATTGTAGAGTAGAGAGCTCCATGGTACGCTTGAAATAATCAGTTATACTCAAGATCAGATGGTATTTATTTGACAATAACACAATGTACATAGAATTCACTAGATGACACATACAAATGCAAACAAAGAACATAGAAATCTAAAAGTAGTCAAGAGACACACCATTAATCAAGGCAGGGAAAACTGATGCTATTATGGAGGCCACTTCATGATGAAGAGGTAATTATGTCTGTGTGTGAACACAGACATATTGTTTTACCCAATATTCTTTCTTTCTTTCTTTCTTTCTTTCTTTCTTTCCTATCTTTCTTTCCGCCAGATTTTTGTGTCGTTTTAAACTCAGACTCCGTACAAGCTAGAAACTTCAAATTTTGCATGGCTATAGCACCTGCAGTGAAGTTTTGCGTATCGTTCTGCATGGTCAAGATTTTAAAAATTATGCAAATTAGGGCAATTAAAAAAATTCAATTGCTTCTGGCTGCCAAAGTATTCATCCAATTTTGATGATGTTGGACACAAATTGTAGATATTGTAACACTGCACTTTTTTGTAATTTACATGTGACCTCTAAAGGTCAAAGGTCAAGGTCATTTGTACTTTTGAAATATTCGTCCAGCTATAACTCAGTCAATTTCCATCCAATTTTGATCATGTTGAACACAAATTGTAGCTATTGTAACACTGCACATTTTTGTAATTTACATGTGACCTCTAGAGCTTAAAGGTCAAGGTCATTTAGCCATTTGAAAGATTCATGTAGCTATAACTCAGTCAATTATCATCCAATTTTGATCATGTTGGACACAAATTATAGCTACTTTAACACTGCACATTTTTATAATTTATGTGTGACCTCTAGAGGTCAAAGATCAAGGTCATTTGGACCTTTGAAATATTCATCTAGTCATAACTTGGTCAATTTTCATCCAAAATTTAATCACACACAGACAGATTTGCTTTCAAGCAAATCTTTCTTTTCTAGCTATTAAGATATATTTACCCAGGGTAACCCGTTCAGTCACAGACTGTTCTTCCACGGGGCCCTGCATGCTGTACAAACTTTCAATAAAACGTAATAAGTGACAATATAATAAATAGCGAAGTTAAAATCATGATAAAACATTTGAGATAACCAGATTTAAAAATAACATTCCCTATTCTTGCCTGAAAAGACCTTAGTCTTAAGTGGCAAACCATTGCAGAGCGGCAGAGATTTCATACAGCGATTTTAATGTACAAGTGTGTTCATGGGCTGGCACCAAACTATTTATGTGATCAAGTAAACCTTGTCAGGGACGTGTTTTCTTACCGAACGCTTAACGTTACATTAAGTGACAAAAGTTTGTTTGCACAAAAGAATAGAGCTGCTCAAGAAATACCGTGCGGTATTCCAGACAAATATTAGGGATGGTTCAACATTATCATCATTTTTGAATTATTACTCAGGTTACTTAATTTCATGACCCCCTCCCTCCCCACAAGTCAGTACATTAAAAATGATGATATTCTCAAAAAATCACGACAAAATTGCACAAAACTGGCCAAAAATTGACCATCCTTTTCCATATTCTGTGAAAGTGTACAAACCCCTTTGACCCCATCCCCTCTTGCGTACTGCAAGTACTAATTGAAAAATTATGAAAATGTTGAACCATCCCCAACTGAATATAAGATTTTTTTTTTCGAAATTAACACCATCACGAGTTATTGCCACAAATATAACAATGTAAAATAGTACTGTACACTCAAACTTGTACTGCGAAACATACCAAAATTTTACATAATCAGAGAAACCCTTATAACTATGCGTATTAATTTTGTTTAGAATACATTCATCTCTTTCATTTACAAGTTTGGCAATATAATACAATTTTCTGTAAATTTACGGTTAACTGAATCTGGGTATAGACGATTTCAGTTTCGAGTATTATACTGGCGAAATTTGGACGCTTTTGAAGATCAGCAGGGAGAGAGATATGTTTGTATTTAAAGTAAAATGTTAAGAAGCGACGCTTAAATATATCTTCCCATTTGAGTAGTTTCAGTTTCTTTAATGAGTGTTCCGTGTCAGAATTATATGGTCTATTGCTGATTATACGTATAGCCTTCTTTCGTAATTTGGAGAGGCGGGAGTGTTGGAATTTACATGCAAGAACAGAAAAATTGAAATGACATAAGATAAATGATTACTTGTATAATATTTCTAAAATCGATGAGGGCAATCTCTTTTAAAAAAAAAAAAAATTTAAGAGGTCCTATTGTTATAGAATTCTTAGTTGAATTTTTATCAGAGTGAGATTTTTACGTCAAACTTTCATCCAAAGTAAGACCAAGAAAATTCAAGGAGGAAAGAAGGAGTTTCTTCCGAAAATGTGCTAAGAAAAAAAATATGATACTGCAGGAGATCTGTAATCGCTGTAGGCCCAAGTACCAGGAATTTACACCGATTAAAAAAATGCTTTTGACTTTTGTATTTGATGCATAGGCATGATGTAACAGGGTATAGCCTATACAGAGCTGTGTACAAGCAACACAATATAGGCCTATGACATGGAACTACGCAACTGCCTCCTGATCTCGCCACAACTTCAGTTTGCGTCCCCGCGTGAATGAAACCTCTCAATACTGTCTGCAGAAATTCCGAATGTGGTCAAGGTCATTCGTTTTGCTCACGTTCTGCACATGACAAACCTGGCTCGAAGCGTTCGTTGGAAAAGTTACACAACTTTTAACATATCTGAACCAGACTTTTGGGGAGATTTTTGACAGATCAATAGCGACATCTGAGTGATATCAACCGGACGATTGCATGGTAAGCACAGTTCAGGAACTTGTGGCAGTTGTGCCGCACATGAATGATGCCGGGGATTGACCCATGGAATTGGGTCTTTAGGATAGGCCTTGCATTGCCAGCTTCGGTTCCCGTGAACTTGATGCTGACTGATGAGGTTGTGTTCCAGTGTGTACACAATGGTGGGTAAAGAGGCGCCTGTAGCTAATTGTCTTCTCTCTCTCTCTCCACTCCCTCCCACAACCTGCCTCCACACACACACACCGTTAACAGTGGGCCGACCTCAATCAAGCACTGTGGGGACCACAGATACTCGTATTACTATCAATAAGGTGTTACGCTACAAATTCAACCCGCAAAAAATGTAAACAAACCAGGTTGCAGTCTGTACCTTCCGAAATAACTTTTAAACCCACACATGTCCTATGCCAAATTGTTCCTTACAATATTCTGAATCATCTGAGAACAAGAAAACATAGTCATCATCGGGAAAATTTTGAAATATTACCGTTTGCTACAGCCAAAGTACTGAGCAGTCACGCTGCCTTGCGCGGTGACTCTGAGAACTCACATTGTGGCCATGTGTATTCAGTTACTACGCTGGGTATATTGAAAGCTGACCTGTCAATAAATACTGCACACTGTGCCTGTCAGTTTCAGAAAAAAAGTATGTTACAGTGGTCAGTTTTTGGCATGTGATAAAAAAATTGTGCTGCTGTAGAGAAAGGAATGCTTTTACTGAGGCAAATTACCCTGTAGAGTGAACCAAGAGATCTGAATAATTTGTAGAGGGAAAAGAACATTTCATATGCTGAACAAATGTGTATTTCCATAAAAAATATTATTTAGTTGTCTCTCAAATGATGAAAATACTTATTTTTTGCTTGAATTTTAAGTTGCTTCCCTTCCCAGGAATAAGGCCCTAGCGTTTTTTTTTTTTTTTTTTCTGCTTGATAGAATGTTTTCTGCAGGATGTCATCCTAGATTGAAGTACATACAATGAAGACGTAATTTCCACAGTGCTTCTCACTTTATATAGTTTAATTGTTTTACTGACAAGTGTATGCTTTTACTTTTAATATTGAGCAGGGGCTTGTCAAACTGGACAAAAAGTTGGCCGGGTAATTGACATGGTTGCATGTGTGCAACTCTTTACATTTCGGTGTTTGGTGGCTCAGATAAAAATGAAATGAGGATATTGATGCAAGTGTTTTGTAGTGTGAAGCACAAATTCTAAGACTTACATTTGGGAGTAACAGCATGATTCTTCAAGGTGACAAAAACTGCCCCCATCCCCACCCCCACCCCTACCTCCCACACACCCAGGTGCCAGGCTGTGTATGTATGATTAATGTAAAGTGTCTGATTCAGAGTTTTCATTAAATTGTGGACCTGTGAGCTTGTGGACCTTCGAACTTATGGCACTACAGACTTGTGGACTTCAGAAAAATTGCATTGACCATAGTGATGACTGAGGTCCAACCCAACCCTTGCTGTCTGTTCAACTTCAAGTCAAATCAAGTCAATTTTTCCCCCTAGGTCAGTTAATTATAATTAACTTTACCAAGTACAATGATCATTTTTTCAAAATTTTTCATTTTCTCATTTACCAAGAGACATAAATTATATCTTGACAGATAGTGTACATGTATATATAATCATTTGTATTCCCGGGCACAAAATTTCCGGAATACACTCCAAATCAGAATTTCACGAGTTTCATTTTCCTGATTTGATGCAGGACTTTATTCCACATTCACGGTGCTACAATTGCCCTGAGTTTAATATTCCAGAAGTAGGTTTCCTCAGGGAATATTCAGAAATATTTATCCCGTGTGAAAATTTATGATTACTGTAAATTGCTTTAATTTCGCTGTATTCTTATTTTCGCTTATTTCGCTGATGGCACAAAGCCGTGAAAATAAAAACACAGTGAAATAGTATTTCAACATTGTAAGAATGGGAATTATGTCCAAAACAGTGAAATTAAAACTACAGTGAAATGTCAAAAATACTAAAACCGTGAAAATTTAAACACGCGAAAATAAAGCAATTTACAGTATACAGTAAATTGAGATAAAAAAGCATAAGATTGTAATGTAGGATAATATCATGGGGTAATGTCATGCAGACTTAGGGCTTGAAATTAAATTTTTTACTCACCAGCCAAACTGACTAAAATTCACAAATCTGCAAGGATTTTAGAATCTTTACCAAATATTCTTTGTTTTCCTCACCAGCCAAGTGGAAACAATCACTAGCCAACCACAAAATGGACCAGCTTTTGGCTGATGGCAGGTGCTTATTTCAAGCCCTGCAGACTTGCTTTAAATAGTGTGGCTTGCATTCCATGGTTGCCCCATTTATTAGGAAATGATTTTTATTGACATAAACCGTACAATCTGTACTGTGTAGTCATACTATAAAACCTACAAACATGCGACATATAAATGGCACAACCAACTGGATACATCTGCATATATCAATTACATGTGGTGAGCAGACCATGTAAAATAACATCTTACTTGTGACCCATTAGTGCATTTTTGAAATCCACTATTTTTACCCTGGGCACAAAAAGTGCCAGAGGGTATTGTTGTCCCCTTTTCCATCGGTATGGTGGAATAGTGTCTGAAACTTATAAGTTTCAAAGGAGACGTCCGTCTGTCTGTCCATCAGTCCGTCCGTCTTGGCGACGTTACAGTGATATCTCAAAAAATATTCACAGTAGGTGTACCAAATTTTTGTCACAGAAGAATCTTAAATGATGGCCCAGGTTCCTATTGAAAACCAGCTTCCTGTGATTATTTTAAAACTTTTTATGAAACTTTTAATATATTTTTTTGAAAGCTGTCTAAGTGGTGTCAACCCTGACCACGTTGCCACGATATCTCAAAAAATATTTGACCACCGCTTTACCAAATTTTTGTCAGAGATGTATCTAACTTATGATTGACTAGAACCCTATTTAAAACCAGCTTCCTCTGATTATTTTTCAACTTTTTATGAAACTTTTAATGTATTTATGTGAAGGCCATCTGAATGGCACCAACCCTGAAGATGTTAACGCAATATCTGAAAAAATACTGACCACAGCTTTACCAAATTTTTGTCAAAGATGCATCTTATGATGGACCAGAACTCTATTTAAAACCAGCTTCCTTGTTGTGTTTATAAAATTTTTTATGAAACTTTAAAGTATTTTTTTGGAGGCTGTCTGAGTGGTGCACAAGGGGACAACGCTACCTTAATATCTGAACAATGATCCAACGCAGCTTCACCAATTTTTTTTTTTTTTCAGAGATGCACATTATAGTGGACCACATTGCTATTGAAAACCAGCTTCTTCTCAATATTTTTAAACTTGTTATAAAAATTTTGAAAGATGTATTTGATGGCCATGTGAGTGACACACAGTACAGTGGTCCCTTGTCACCAGGACCTGTCCCAAAGACACATCCAAAAGTGTCTTTCATTTCATAGACAACAATATGGAAATTTGATGAAAGTATTCTACTGCGAAGTTTCACCAAAAAAAAAAAAAAAAAATGCAGAATTGAGGAAAAAAAAATTGTGGGCACCAAGGTTAATCCATTCTCTGAATGCTATTTCATATCCTGGCACCAGCTTGCATGATACCTGATGTTTTAATATGACCTATCAACATAATAAATTCAAATATAACTGCCCATGTGAAACTGGAAATAACTGTTGCCGGGCAATACTTGGCTAAATGCTTCTTAGTTCTGTATGGAGACTACAATCAATTGCTTTCAAAGCATGTATACAGACAATGTATAGATGTAAGAAAAAAATCCCCATGTGAGAAAGACATCAAATTCATGATGGGACACTGTCATGGAACTGCATTATTATCAATTTGGACAAGCGCACGGTCAAAATGACTTGTTTGCAAGTACATGTAACTTCACTTGTCGCAGACAAGCAGATAAGCCTTATTTCTTCTGTTTACCTACTGTGGATTTTCCATAGTGAAGTTGTAACTTTAAGCCATCACTCACAGCTGAAAGTTCTATTTTCTTTATACTTTTTTGTCTATAGGATATTTTCACTAAAGGAGGTGGGAATGTTAAAAATTTGACCACCATATTTGACCACTTTGTGTGTAAATGTCCCTTCCAACATTTATACTGTTGTTCTTTACCCCCTGCAGGTTTTTGGGGAGCATATGAGACGAGAATGTTGTCAAGAATACCAAAAGTTGCACTGATTGGCATCCCCGCAATTATAGGATTGCACTATGGTTGGTACCGCATGCAGTTCAATGAAGATTTTGTGCCTCAGGAAAACAGAAAAATAATGATGGCAGGTATAAATGTAGAGAAGGCTGTTGAAAAGTTCAGAGGGAAGAGCCCAACAACTGAAGAGCCCCCAAAGCAATAGGTGCACTGCCGGTTTCTTGTGGTATGGTAAGCATTTTTTTTTTCATTTCATTATTTTATTCACAACATTGTACAGGATTCATAATGTTTGTTCAGAGTGAAACATTGTGTTGCACACGTCCAGTGATCACTGTCTTGACAGACCCTGACTGGGCAAGGCCCCTTCTCTTTGGAGGCCACTGGAGATTTCTTACTTCAGTTCATCCCACGTTAGTATGATACATGCTTGCTACTTTCCCTGCCACAATATCTAACTCTGTTACTAGGGAATCATGACAATCAGCTGTCATGATCGAGTTATTCAAGTACGATGAGAACAGAGCTGTCTGGCACAAGATTACACTTTCATGACAGATGGGACAGTTTCTCAAGACAGGGACAGCTGTACAAGATCTGATAGCCCTGTGTGTATATACATGTATATGCACTGGTTAAAAAGAAAACATTGGAATATTAATATGTATGGTTTTCAAAACCTTCCCCCATAGATGAAGACTGACCAACGGCTTAATTTTGCTGAGGTTGACCAAGTGCAGTAAGTGCATTTTTTATTGGGAGTATAGTACACCAAATTGCAGTAGAAAAGTCCAGAGAGTAGCCAAATTTACCTTATTACAAACAAAAAGTCATATGAGGTAACAAAGAAAGTGTTGTATCTGACTATCCTTCCATTGAAATGCTAAAAATGAAGATGAAATTTCTAATTTTGGCATTTTAAGTGATGTAAAGGGGTAGGCCCATGTGAGATGTTTAGTTTTACATCTGATGTTGCAGCCAGGTACAGTTGTCAAGGATGGGATACTGGCAACAGTGGTCTACGTGGGCAAGACGCAACAAAATATTTTCTTTGATTGCTATCTTGGGCACAATTTATGTGGCAACCTTTCCCCTTCATGAGCCATACGTACCACTAGCAAAGGACAGATTGGAGGAAAAAGAGAGCGAACAAAGATAACCTAACCACGGACCAATGCAAGCTTTTATTGTGTTGACTATAAGGTAGGTGGTAAGATATTTCAATGTTTGACAAACTACACTGAGAAGTAATTTTTGCTAAAATGTTGAGAATATTGACCAGACCCTGACCTCCTGTTCCATCTTTTATGGTGGAGAACTTTTGAAGGATTAAAGGGTTGCAAGGTGATGGAGCTGTACCATTTGGTGCCTTCCATATCCATTCAGAATAAAAAAAGGAGAGAGGAAAAATTGCATCCAACACATATATTCACAGTGTCCTTTATGCATATGTCAGGCCTGCATTTTTGATCATGTTTCCAGATGGTAAATTTATGTATTTAAAGTCAAAAAGAGGGATAAAGGTTGGAATTATATATTCTGTAAAATTGTTTCATTCATGGTGCCACTATGATTATGTAACCGAGGGCTGGTCAGTTTACATTTTATGTTGCCATGAAATCTGAAAAAATTCATTTCCAGTTTAAGTTGAATCATTCTGTACCACACAGGGAACCATGCTTTGAGTGTTTTGCATCATCTTATAAATCAAGGGCAGCTGTAGAATGACTTGCCAGGCAAAGTGAAAACCAAAATCTTAAGACCTGGCATGTTGGTATTTGAATGAAATATATATATATATATATATGTATATATTTGTGTATACATATATGTGTATATATATGTAAATATACATATATATGTGTATATATATATATATATATATATATATATATATATATATATATATATATATATATATATATATATATATATATATATATATATATGTATAAAAAGTAAAGTAAAATGTTAAAAACCCATGGACTTTGCATGGAACCCATTTAGACATCTGAGTGTGTTCTTGAATTTGTACTGGAGACTGTTCAAATTTTGGTTTGTAGGATTTTAATGATGCAATGTCACAAAAAGGAAAAAAATGTACTTGTTAGGAAGGCGGCAAAATATGATGTGATTTATTACTGTCCAGAATGAAAATAACTTGTCATGAATGTGTCTCTGACGAGCAGATAAGCCTTATTTCAAATGGTGTGATGAGACTAAAGAGCTGGAAAAGGGAATGTGAGGAAGAGCATTATTAACGTTGACAGTGCCAAATAAATAATGTGAAAAGAGTACTCTAGCATGGATGCTACTATATTGCAGTTAAAAAATTGCAGTATGAGGGTGAATGGTGTATAGACTCAAAGAATGCACAGGGTTGGTTAGATTCTTCCCAACATATTAGTTAGACATGTATACATGCACTATTAAATGTTCAAAGTGATGATTGAGTGCATTTCCCTGGATGTAGCTGTACATAATATTTATGTGCAAACCTTTCATTTTATTGTGGGAAATTCTTTGGAAGTCTAATATTTATGTGCAAACCTTTTTTTTCTTTTTTATCCTGGGACATGCTTGGGAAGTCCATGTATATGATCAAATTGTAACAGAGAGGGAGGATGGATGATTAGTGAAAGTCCCTCAACACCAAATTCAAATTGTGTTCTATCCTAAAATCTCTTTACGACTTTGTGTTTCAGAATCATGTTGAAGGGAACAAATTTCAACTTCAAGAAGATCTTGGCTGCATTAGCTGCTATACACATCTCAGTTTATGGAGTGACAAAACTGGCTAAAAGAACCAGTGGTCCTCCAGCAGACTATGCTGAAACCATGGACAGTGGGGCAGAGTCAAAAGAGACCTGAGAAGTGAGATGTGTTGGAAGATACCAAGGTAACAAGATGAGGTTTTAGAGACTATCTATGTAAGATATTCTTTTCGCTGTTGTCATACATGTACATGGATGTAAATTTGTTGTAAATTGATGTGTATTCAATTGTGATGTCACATTGCTTCATACCTGACTTGCCTCTCCCAAATCTCTGTTTTCATAGTTTGAATTGAAAATTACGAGATTGTGTAGTAAGAAAAAGAAAAAAAGTTCACAGATGCACTGTTATCATACAGGTGTAATTAAATATGGACATTTTGGTTCAGTTGTGTCACTCCTTTGTTGCAGATGAGTGCAACAACATCAGGTGTGACCACAGCAAAAAAGGAACAATCTTGCCTCCAGGTGTTACCGCTTGACAATGCAGACACTCTGTCAGCCATCAACTGTCTCTGCAAGGTCATGGAGTCAGCATTTGGACCTTTCGGGAAACTTAAAATGATTCACAATTCCAGTGGTGGTCATGTTGTTATGACATCATCCTCAGCACGCGTTTTACAAAATCTGTCCATATCAAGGCCAGTCTTGAAGCTAGTCACTACAGCATTGCAGGGACATATAGCAGGGCACAGTGATGGAGGGACGTTTGCATCCATCTTGTCCTTGAACTTGATAGCAAAATCGTGTAAACTTAATGTACATAGACTCTTATTGACTGAGATATATGAATTGTTGTGCAGTGAAAGTGTGAAATACTTGCAGTCTTTGGATTGTTTTTGCAAGATATGTGTAAATTTTGCTGATGTGGTGCAGTTACAAACATTAATTCGGAGTGTTATTAGCACCAAAGGGATGTGTGGTTTCCAGGGCAATGACCTAAACCATATCTGCTTCTTGATCATACAGTCTTTCGTTAAAATATTTCCTAACAGCCAAAATACAGAAGGATACCAAAGTTATGTACATTATCTGTGCATAGAAGGGTGGCCTATATCAAAGTCGTATCTACTTGAAGGTGTCCTCTTCCAGACCCCTCAGGTGGCTACTTACAGAAAACGCCCTCTAGTGTTAAAAACTGAAACCACTGGTACCCAGCCAGGTCTCATTAAGGTGGTATTGTTTGGAGTCTCTCTGGCTGGGGACACGGAGGAGTTTGTTGAAGCATCTTATGAAATCCAAGAGGCTGGTATGATAGAAGAAACAGCTTTGGAGACATTGATGAGGTGTGTCAGTTGCTGTGTGGAAGCTGGGGCAGGTATGGTGCTGTGTCAGAAGGTGGTGCATCCAAAAGTGAAGAAGTACTTGGTTGAAAAGGGAGTACTGGTACTGGATAGGCTTGGCTCAAAATACTTCACTGCAGTTCACAAGTTGACTGGTAAGTACATATATCCAATGTATTGGGCTTGCCTTGGTAGGGGTGGCTTCTCAAGTTAGATGACCTGAATCAAGAAAGCTGAGTTCCCCTATGCTGAGTTTGTGGGAAATGTATAGTGAATTGACAGCTTAATGTTCTCTGATGCTGGTCGGAGAAAAATTTTGCACATACACTTGCTCCCTTCAACATGTTCAAAATAGTTGACATCATTGTGAAGGAGGGTAGATACAGCTGTGAATATTGTATGTGAACATCAATGAATACATCTCTTGGTTAGCTATATGTCTTGTATTGAAAGGGCCTTATGTAATTCAACTGTGCATTGAATAGGTTTACCCTCATTAAATGAGGCAGACACTTCTAATTTGTATTCATTTCATGTGCATGTAGGTGGGGATGCACTTGGAAGTATCAATGTAGACATGAGCCAAATCAAGTATGGATGGCTAGAGTCAGTGGAGCATCGAGTCATAGAGAATAAAAGCTATCTTCACTTGCATAATTCCCAGTCAGCAGTCTGTACACTGGTACTTTGTAACAGCAATGAAGAAGCTCTTGCAGAGATGAAGGTAAGAAATTCGTGTGGTACATATATACAGAAAAATCACCCCCTTATTGTGCAGGACAAAATCAACACTAGTGAATAAGTAATTATAAGGTAAAGATCAACTAGTTCACGTGGATTTTCAGCAGAGCGCTCTGTAGGTATGTGAGCTAGATATGTGTTTTTCCTTTAGTTTATGTTGTAATTTGCACCTATGTAACATTGAAACTGTCCTACCTAGAAACACCAAATTTCTTGTGGTAAATGGTTGTACACAGTTAAAGTACTGCTGTAAATTTTTGGTGCAAAATCATTTAATATATTGAATGTTACTTTAATATAGACTCCAAGATTAGCAATGATTTGTGTGCACTGTGTATATATATATATATATATATATATATATATATATTTTCAACTTTGTTGAGATGTAGTCGCTTTGTGTGAACTCTTTTTCCATCACAATTTATTCTAGCATGTATGTGAGGTTGCTCAGCATGTCCTACAGATGACCCTTCATCAGCCCTATGGCCTGATGGGAGGAGGATGCTGGCAGACACATCTCGCTGCTTTTGTGCAGTCACTGGTAAGTTTTTTTACTTCATCAATTGTTAGGTGAGAATTGTTTATCAAAATATTCAGACCAGGTCCTTCAGAGCTAAGTCACTCAACAGAAACCACTACACAGCATTGCCCCTTTTCTTACATGGCCATCCTGTAGGTGATGGTAAAGTGCACACAGCAAGGTTGCCCCATTGAACTGTAATTATAAACAGAGCCTTGAAGAGCATCAATTTTGTTGTTGTTGTTGTTTTTAATGCAGTTTTAAGGCCTTGCAAACCTTGAAAATATAGGTTGTTAGAGTGAAGTCCTGCAAGCTTTCTTGGATTTTAAGTTTCAACCCCTAGACCTTTCTCAAATATGCTTTGAAATTATTATCATCATCTTTGAGTTTGATCATAATAGTGCTGGGTTTATGTGCATCAAGACTTTTTACATGATAGGCCAAGGTGCATGTAGACTCAGACAGGCTGGAAATAGTTGATTTAGTGAGCATACTTGAGACATATGTAACAAAATGATGCTGCCATATCGCATGCACAATGCAACAAGTCATTTTACTTGTCCTATCCCCAACTGGAAAAAAACAAAAAAACAAATCACCTCCCCCCCCCCTCAAAAAAAAAACCCAAAAGAAAACAAAACAAAAAAAAAAAAAACAAAAAACAAAAAAAAAAACGAAACAAAACAAAAACAAAAAACAAAAAACAAAAACACCCAGTAAATAAATAAACCCATTAAGAGTCAGTCTTTAAATTTTGAAAAGAAAGTCCTGGAATTTGAAAGGTGCCGTAGTGTATGTATCCTGTTAAAATAGATACATGTGCAAATGTAAGATTTTGCACTGTGGTAACATGTACTGCATTTCTGCTGTTACAATATGTCATAAAGACTCTGTATTGTTACACACATATACAGCTATGACAGCATGAGTTAACGCTGCATTCTGGTACAAACAACCCTTGTATGCAGCAGAATGTTGCAAAACTGTTACATGTGAATGAAAAGGTTTTGTTGTACTTAGAGAGTCTTAGAACAGTGTAATAGAGAAGAACAGCAATGGCAGGTTCCTGTGTCCATTTGATGGAAGGCACATCAGTCAAGAAGGAGGGTTAAGTTTCCAGTTAATTTTGGATTGAGCACTGTATTTTTATAGTTGAAACAGCAAACTTCTCATGGTAGATCTAGATAGAGGTACAATTGAAACATTGAGAAAAATTTTGCACTTCAAGTGCAAAAATTCCTTCATTAAATGTAACTTTTAGCAGAGACCTGCATACAGTATGCAGGTCTCTGCTTTAACACTTCAACTGCAAAAATTTGTTCATTAAATGTTACTTTTAGCAGAGATATGCATACAGTATGCAGGTCTGTGCTTTAACACACACACACACACACACACACACACACACACACACACACACACACACACACACACACACACACACACACACACACACACACACACACACACACACACACACACACACACACACACACACACACACACACACACACACACACACACACACACACACACACACACACACACACACACACACACACACACACACACACACACACACACACACACACACACATCTCTTGTCCGCAAGGAATTTATGTGTTGATTTATAGGTTCAGTTGAATACAAATATTTGATTGTGACTGCACCTTGTCAGAGCAGCTGTCCTTCAGCACCTTTGTATCATCACTGTCAAAACTTCCAGGTAAAGGAACACAGTGACAAGTGGACAGAAATGTTGGGATGTACTCCACACCAGCTGAAGATTGCTGCAGACTGCTTTGCCCAGTGCCTTGAAAGGGTTTCCATGTCAATAGGACCAGAAGGAGGTGACCACGTCACAGACCAGATCAGTCATCATCACTGGACCATCCCACCAGGCATGCCACCACATTTTGATTTGACCAGGTCTCTGGAGAGGTGTCAGTGTGGTCTTGTCTCAAATCAAAAAAGCAAACTGACTTTTCAGTATCTTGGAAGTGGCAAGTGCTTCACTGATAAAGGCCCAGTGGCTTGTTCAGACATTGACAAACCTTGTGATCAAAATATAAATGTCTTGGATTCCTACTCTGCTTCAGTTAATGCCCTCCAGGTGGCAGTAGCAACTGCTAACATGGTCCTGGGTATTTGTCAGGTAATTCATGATACGAACTGAAAGACAGTGGAAGTTTGAAAGCTGCTTTTGCATGTATTATTTTGAATACTGAAAATTGTACCACGTCCAACCAGGTATAATATTTGACACAGACATGTGGCCACCTGATTCTCTGCTTAAATTTTTAGAGCTACAACTTGGAAATGTAAGATTTGGATGGCCATGAATGTAAGAGAACTGTGCTGAAACCCAGTTATGAAAGTACAGTGGCCCCCCTCTTATAAGGCCACTTTTTAGCTGCATTTGGGGTGGCCTTATCCTAGGGGGACCACTGTATGTTGTTAGTTTTTAGGTTCCACATTCTGTGTCACTTTGTCAATGTGCAAAAATGTATATATTTGGTAAGAGTATCGAAATATTTAAATTTCTTCAGGCAGAATAAATGTGAAATGGTTTACCAGAAAGAAGAAAAGAAAAAAAGGAAACATGTGAAAGTGGAAGCAAATAAAGATTAAGTTGTAGGCAGCATATTTAGTCCAGAGCTTTGCAGTCCAGGGGAGTCTGTAGCTTGCATTAATGAGGAAGGACCAATGTAAATCTGTGTGCTTGAAGATTTGTCATGTACAGTTGCTTTTTTAAGACTAAGAGAAGGGAGTGCAAAAACAAGATTTGTTCAAAGTATAGGTGTTGATCATTGAACAAATCCAAAATAATGTATATCATTGTGTAAGTTTTTTTGTGATAATGATGTGCTTTTTGGTGGTTCAGAGAAATGTACAAAGTTTGAAACATTTCTGATCTCCAGCTTTTCTTCACAGTTGATGATGTGACTACAGTTTTATAAAGGCAAAAAAAAAAAAAAGAAAAAAAAAAAGAAAAAAAAAAAGAAAGAAAAGACATCTGAAGCGTATGAAATGAGAATAATTAGCTCAAATTACAACATTGGAACTGTTAGACGAGATCACTTGGCAACCTGGTCATGGTATCAGCAAGTCAGCAGTGTTTTTCTCTTATTGGGCTACATGGACATTAGTTAATCAGAGCTACTATCATGATTATGACAAGATGACTTTTGAAGTGGAGAATGAGTTTCAATGTATTCAGCTTTAAATTCTGTCTAATAGTTTAAAAAAAAAAAAAAGTGAAAAGAAAGGGAATCTTGAGCAAATTTGTGAGAAATCAGAAGTGTAAATACTGAAAACTTTTCAACATGTCCAACTGTCCATACGTAGCAACCAATAGTTATACACCACAGGTGTTTTTCAGATGCATTTATGCTTCACAAAGTTAATGAATGGTCGTATCGGATGCACAAAAGTTTTAAAGAGTTTACGATTGAATTTTGATGACATAAGCTTATTTACTTTCCATTAGAGTAACATTCATTTCAGCTGTGAATACAAATGATCGTGTCTGTATAAATGCTTCCACATGTCGCTTTTGATGCCAGCTTAGGGCAGCCTCTGTTTGATTTGTGGAGTGAAAGGATTGAAGTGCAAGCATGTGTCCAGTGGATATGAATGAATGGTTATGATGCACACGCTTTGCTCACTTAGAACTAGCTTCAGCATAAACTGGGTGGTGCCTGTTTGTGGGGTTACTTTGTTTCATCTTCTCCATAATGGAGAAGGAGGGCCCTGATGTCTAAATGATACACAGTTCAATTAAAATTTTATTTTGCTTGGAGCAGTGACTAGCAAGGTGATGAGCTATTACATATTAACTCTTTCTTGGTCATAGTATGGCAGAGTCAACAGTGTACTTTAGTGTGGGGTGTGCTCTATGAGGTATCTAGGGTATTCTTTCCTCATAGGTCTTAATTAGGATCCTCATTCAAAATATTTACTATTGATAATAAAATTTTTAAAAAGCATTTTGTGAAAATGGTGTGTTGATCATTTTCAGTGGGAAATGGATAATGTCCAGATATTTGTTGTTAAAGGGCATGAAGCAAGGTTAATGATGAATGTTGTAATAATAGTTTCAATTGTTGATTTTAATTTAAAAATCAAGACAATATAATGAATATGACATCATGTACTAGTAGTCTGTATGAAAGTGCAGGCAAACAAGAAAAAATAAAAATGCAAGTTGAAATTGTGTTTATTTTCTCAAATTAACAATGACATGTAGGTCTGACCCAGTATTGTTTAAAGCTGTTGTTAAAATTTTCATGGATGGGCACTTGTAGAGCAACTTGCAGTGCCGTTACCATGGACTATATCCAGAAATTGTATAGTTCACAACGATTTTATTCAAACAGGTACCAGGTGAATCCATGGCAAAGTGATGATCAGATATGATCAGTGCACAGGAAGAAACCTATTGATAACTTGTTCCCCTAAATGCTGTGTGCTGGTTGCTTTGAGTGGGTTCTGCCACATTTAACCAGGTCAACACACTCTTGCCTCTCTGCCATCCCTTTGACAGTTTGCCCAAGCCCGTGGTAATGTTTACTGAATGAGATGAAGCTTTACAAGTAGATACATGTATACTTTATTGGTCACAAATGAGCAGTTACTGCAAATTGTGCTTGATACTGTTTCATAGCAATGATAGTGACAAAAAAAAAAAAAAAAGCAGTTACATTGGCTGGTTGACCTTGCCTCGTTTTGACTTGACTGGCGCAATTCCTTGTAAAAGACTGCCTGTGGAGGGGTGTGTATACTCTCACAGGAAATAGCAAGCAGTTGCAGAACAGGCAGACCTGTTCCACACAAATGTGTTTTTGCCAACATAGTGTGTGATGTAAGTTGATTCTTTCTCTGCCAGTTTTTTTTTTTTTCAAGAGGTCAAGCATCTGTAGTTTTGTTTTTATTTTCTGTATTTTATACTCCTTGCTATATGTAGTTATCTGTAGATCCAGACAATTATAAAAATACACACTTTTATAAGATTTTCTGAACAGTAAATATTTTGTGAACCATCGAAACCAAAGACCTTTTTTGGTGACTGAGCTTACCACCTGCCACCTAAAGCTCGGGTCTATTGAATGAATATCTTGAAAAAATGGTATATTCATCTGGCAACTGTCTAATTTGAGTTGGATATGGTAATGCTGTATGGACAAAAATTTGACCCAAACACTTGCCAGAACACACTATTTTGGTGGTTATTTTCACAAAAGCTCCTACCTTGATAGGGGGCAAGCAATGTCTGTGTCTTACTTTTTAAGATAAAGATTTTAATTTTGTATATGCATGTAATTTGCATATATTAAAATGGTACTACAACTTTGAGTTATGGTTTATTGCATGCAGGTATAGCACAAACTGACATTTTGAAATTGGAATGGAAGCTCTATATGTAATACTTTTGAAGATATATTTGGAATTTAAATTTCATATTTTCACCCAATTTGCATGAATTAAAATACTGTAACTTTGGTTTGTGTTTGATCAGATGTACCTGTTGCACAAACCTATAAATTGGAAGTTGGAATGACATCTCTATATGTAATAATTTGAAGATATTCAGGATTTAACTCATGTGCATTTGCCTGAATCTAATTGCTACAAATTTGATTTGTGCTTCATTGGTTGTGTTTGTTCCACAAACCAAAAAAAAAAAAAAAAAAAAAGAAGAAAAAAAAAGGTTGAAATGGCACCACTGGCCACAATAGTGTTGAAGATATTCACACACTTTTCTGTTTTTCCTAAAATTCTATATTTCTTTCTTTCTGTATGTCTGGGTGCCAACCCAGATATATTGTTTTTCCTCACGTCCATGACACCCAAATTTGTCGGGAGTTTTTCGCAGACACTATTATGCCCCAAACCACCAAACTTGCCATGGTGACTGACCTACCAATGAGATTTTGCCATTTGGTTTGGAATAGTCATGATGTTTAAAATTATGCAAATGCGGGGCAATTAAAATTTTAAAAGTTCCATATCTTCCAAACTATTGCAGATGAACATGAACTTCTAACTTACACATGTAGGTTTGAGACATCTGGCAAATCCAATAGCATGCAAACAAAAGTTGGTGAATATTAATGCTAATTTCACTGAATTTCCCAACAATACACAAGTATCCAGGGCTTCTACTGCTGCACAGACCTTCGTGGTGGTAGGCAACAATTCTGCATTCATAATAAATGAGCTTGAACCTGTTTCATAGGCAGCCTTCTAGCCATGCATGCTAGGTGTATGAGGGTTTGGGTCTTGTAGCAAATTTGGGGGGGGGGGGGGGAGGGACTTCCAACAACTGTGTAATGAGGTTCTCAATAAAATACAGAGAATCCCTTTCTGTTCATGCAGGAACAGATCTGCTCCATGCTGCCGTATATACCAGGCAGGCTATAGTTTCCACTAGTGCTGGACAGAGCAGTCAGTGCACCATGACTGACACTGGTGTCCCAGCTGGTCTGTTTTGGCCTGAGGCTATGAGTCTGCTGGGCTTATCAGTTCCAAGGGGCACAGGCTGCTGGACTTTTAGACAGAATAAACATGAGCATACCCTCTATTAAAAATAGACTACTTGGCTAGATCCATCAAAGTATGATCTTCTAGTCCTCAATGATTGTTTTCACAACTTTGTGAATTTTGAAACAATGCGTGGATTTGTGTCATCTCAGTGGAGACTTTCATGTTTTTGTTTTCATGTAACCAGTGAGATGAAACCTGTTCTTCATAGCCAATACTGAGACAGTATAATGCTTGTCTCAGTGCACAGGTACATGTACATGTAGTTTCTTGACAGCTTCTGTTAAAATTTGTTTATGTAATAAAGGAAGAAAGACAGTTTTGTATTGCATGTATACACCTCCTCTTGAATTATAATATGTATACACTGTACACGTATACGTGCATGTATGATTATGTACACGTACTTGCACTTATACTCATCCATACTGCCCAGAAAGGCTGACCCTCTCAGGAGTGGGCAATTTTCTCTGGTCTCAAGGGTGCCTACTGTAGAGAGGTTTCTGTCTTTCTTTCTTTCTTTCTTTCTTTCTTTCTTTCTTTCTTTCTTTCTTTCTTTCTTTCTTTCTTTCTTTCTTTCTTTCTTTCTTTCTTTCTTTCTTTCTTTCTTTCTTTCTTTCTTTCTTTCTTTCTTTCTTTCTTTCTTTCTTTCTTTTCGTTCTTCCTTCCTTCCTTTCTTTCTTCCTTCCTTCCTTCCTTCCTTCCTTCCTTCCTTTCTTTCTTTCTTTCTTTCTTTCTTTCTTTCTTTCTTTCTTTCTTTCTTTCTTTCTTTCTTTCTTTCTTTCTTTCTTTCTTTCTTTCTTTCTTCACAACCAAGTTGGTCTGGAGGTTTTCTCAAGCACTATTTTTTTAAAAACCACATAACTTATTATGGTGACTCACCTAACCAGTGAAATTTTGCATCTCATTTGGAATAGTCCATGTCTTCCAAACCATTGCAGATACTCACTATTTCATTGAACATATATAGGTTTGTGACACCTGCCAATATAATGAACAGTATAAGTAATAGAATTTCAAGTTATGCTAATAAGGTACTTTGAAAAATTTCCAAGTTGAATATCTCCAAAATTATGATACATAAACATACCATTCCAACTTCAATTTATAGGTTTCTGGCAAAGCCGCATCCAATGAACCATGAACTAAAGTTGTAGGATTTTAGTTAATGCAAATTAGATAAACATGCAAAATGTAAACCTTGAATAGCTTCAAAATAATTATAAATATAGGTACCATTCCTACTTCAATTTATGGGTTTGTAGCAAAGCCCCATCCAGTGAACCATAAATGAAAGTTCTAGGCTTTCAATTTATGAAAATCGGGCAAATACACAAAATTAAAATGTTGAATAGCTTCAAAACTATTATAGACAGTAGTTTTATTCAAACTTCATTCTGTAAGTTTGTGACATGGCCACATCCGATGAACCAAGAACCAAAGTTTTAGCATTTTGCTTTATAAAAATTAGGATGATACACACAATTTAGATTATGGTGACAATGGCAAAGTGCACCACTTCAAACTGTTCTCATTTTCAAGGCACCCAGACAGATTTGCTGGGAAGCAAATCTTTCCTAGTTCTTTCTTTCTTCGTTCTTATTTACCAGTGAATTTGTGCAACACTTTTCTCTGACACTGTTATACATAGAAACTTGACATGATTGTACCTCCATACAAGAAGTGTGGCCTTTTTATGCAGAGGAATGAAGATGTTTTAAATTATGCAAATTAGGGGCATTTGAAATGTTAAATCTTGAATATCTTCCAAAGTATAATAGATTGAGATGTCATTCCAACTTCTACTTGAGGGTTATTGACCATTGTGTATCTAATGAATTTAAAACAAAAGTTGTAGCAATTTACATTATGCTAATTAGCAGCATTTGAAACTTTAAAGTTTGAATATCTTCAAAACTATTATAGATAGAGATGTCATTTCAACTTGTACTGGGGGTTATTGACCATTGTACATGTAATGAATCTAAAACAAAAGTTGTAGGAATTTAAATTATGCTAATTAGCAGTATTCAAAATTTTCAGTCTTGAATATCTTCAACACTATAAAAGATAGAGCTGTCATTTCAACTTCTACTAGGGGGTTGTTGACCTTTGCACACCTAATGAATTAAAAACAAAAGTTGTAGCAATTTAAATAATGCTAAGTAGCACCAAGCTATAATAGATAGAGATGCCATTCCAAATTCTACGCCTAGGTTATGGACTAGTTGTACACTGCTGTTCCAATATGCTTTGAGGACACACATACTGATTTGGTCCGCAGCAAATCATCTTTTCTAGTTTATTAGATACACCCATAGCACAAACCTGTAAGTTAAAGTTAGAGTGGCACCTCTACAACAGTTTTTCAGATATTCCACATGAACACTTTGCAAGTTCCGTTAGCTCAATGTAAAAATCTTTAGAACTTTTGTGCACTGCCCATTAGATTGGGAGATGTCACACACTTACACCAATAGGCCTACGATACACAAGATCTGAATGAGATTAGCGTAGCTGGACGAACCTGTGATACTTTCGTAATGTCAAAACTCCTTGGAATTTTGTATATATGATGTCCACCTGTAAAAGATTTGAAGGTACGGAGTTTTTTTTTTTTTTTTTTTTTTTTTTTTTTTTTGAGTAATTTGCATAATGACGTCCAAACAATATGCGCAGTTTTAATGCTGGGTCATTCACGCTGGCGAATGTGGTTCTTTGCACAACAGTCGCTGACAACTCCGGCCAAATTTGGTTGTATGGAAAGAAAGCCAGAAATGGAGAATTCTGTTGGAAAATAGTATGTCAGGGTTGACACCCCTACATGAAATACAGGTGTACGTTCACAATGAAAAGGCATGATCTATATAACACAAAAACTAACCCGGTATTACACGAAGACTTAATGGGGCACAACCCATAATTTAGGGTGGGTTTTCTCCATTAAGAGTATAAAACCCCGACCTATTGCAGCTGAATCCTGTAAAAATAGTGGTGTCTTCAGGAGCTGGTAGTGGTATTGACAAGCTGGTAACTGTTTGGTATGAAGGTTGAAGTCGGGTAGAAAATGGCGTAGTAAAACACATACAACAAAAGGATAAGTAGCCGTAACTTAAGTGAGATGGATAACTCAAATATGGGGATCTTTAGCAGTGACAGTCAACACGAGGGGGCCTTTCGTGATGATGGTGTGAATAGGTGGGGTCTTTGAGACGGAAAAGTGTCCCCAAAACGGGGATCTTTCCCGCAGGCTACCCATATTGCGAAGTAATGGGTATTTTGTGTATAAAGGCTAGGCGAAGTATGAAAGTGGTTGACCTTGACCTTATTTCCAAGGTCACAGATCCTGTTGTAAGTTTTGGTTTCCGCAGAGTAACTACAAAACTTTATGATAGGACCGGTACATTGCACAGCATTAGCGTGCTTGTCCAGGACTAGGTCAAGTTTGAAGGTGGGTGATCTTGACCTAAATTCAAAGGTCAGAAGGGCACTTTAGTGACCCTAGACCTAGTGTCTGCATCGTAACTTAGAATTTAAGTTGTGCCTTCAATATTGCATATGACAATAGTCCTCAATTAGGGCTTGCTCAGCTTAGAATATGGATGACCTTGACCAAATTCCCAAGGTCACCAAGTCGGTCGGTCGGTAGTGAGACTGGTTTCTGCACCATAGCTCAAATAGTTTTTTAGATAAGACTTTTATAGTGCCCAGGTATATACTCCTATATAAGTGCTAGGTGAAGTGTGAAGGTGGTTGACCTTGACCCTACTAGTATTTCTCAGGTCACGGAGGTACTACAGTAAGTTTTGGTGTCTGCATTATAACTAGAAAAGATTTTATGGTTAGACCTGTATATTGCAAAGCAGTATAGGCCTTACCCAGGGCTAGGTCGAGTTCGAAGATGGGTGACTTTGACCTAAATTCAAACGTCAGAAGGGCACTTTAATGAACTTGGTTTCTGCAATGTAAATGTAACTCGGAATTTAAGTTTTGACTTCAATACTGCATATGGTAATAGTCCTCAATTAAGGCTTGGTCAGCTTAGAAGATGGATGACCTTGACCAAATTCCCAAGGTCATTACCTGAAGTACTACTAGTGAACTTGGTTTCTGAATGACAACTAAAGATGTGTTTTACCTAGGGCTTTCATATTGCACAGGAATATATCCTTCTATACGAGCTAGATCAAGTTGTGGAATGTGAAACCTTTCGTCAATTCCCAAAGTCACAGAGCCAAATTACTGAATTTGGTTTCTGCTAAATAACTGCAGAATTTTGAGCCAGAGCTTTTTTTTTTTTATATATGTTTATAGTCTTCAATTAGGGTTAGATCAACTTCAAAGAAGGATGACCTTGACCTAATTTCCAAGGTCACAAGGCAACTTTAGTGAATTTTGATTTCTGCATCCACTTCCCAAAGTTATGAGTGCCCCATTTAGCACTATCAACAGGGCAATGAGGGTGAACATTATGACGGTGCGGGGGCGAATCTGTGTTATAGAAACATGTATTGTTTTTTTTTTCTTTTATCTTTGAAGAGTTTTTTTTTTTTTTTTTTTTGGTGTTTTCGCTAAATTTGACTTTTCCTCCGAAAACGTCTCTCATATTGTTCTGAAACCCGGTGGAAATGTAGCTTGGAAAGGTTAAACAAAGCTGTTTAGTAGGATCTGGATCCCTGATTTTTAGTGGATTTTTCAAGTTGGGCACCTATCGTCGAATGTGCATGTGCGCTCACCTGCCGCTTAATATGGAAGTCAATGGGGGGTTTCAATGGAAGTTCACAGTCAGCGCATGTGAGGTTAGTTGAGCACAGGACTGTCAGAGTCCTCTTGTTTCAAATTACGGTTAGACCTACTCCGGACTACGTAGGCCTATACATCGGACTCGAAATATAAAACAACAGTCGTTAAAGTGCATGGAACTTGGGCGGGTTACACGCGCGGCTTACACCTCGTGTATCCTTCCGCTCCACCGGTACGCTCGTGCCATGCACAATTTAAATGATTTTTTTTACTGCACAACAAGTATATGTACCATACTTGCTTTTCTTCAGTTTATCGACAAAAAAATCCTCAAGGGACTCCCACTCGTGTAGTTTTATTATTGATTCCGCTTCTATTGCAAAAGCCTTCTCCAACGTTGATTCTTCAGAAACTAGACGCTATATTGACCGGTTTGTTGAGATTTATGGGGGATTTTAGATAATGTCGTGAGGCTCTCTAATTGGCTCAACACTCAAAGGATCCGATCAGGTAGTATTTAATAACGAAAAATAGTCGATGTCGTCAGTATGTTAGATCCGAGCAATGTGTCTGGTGTGAAGGTATCTTTAATTCTGTTAATAGATATCTTAAAATGAAACTCAAGATATTTTAAAGTGAATTCGAGATGTCTTGATGACTTGAAACGAATTCAAGAATATCGAGTAACAGCGTTTACTGAATTAGGAGTATACCCACTGGCATCCAAAAAGGTTTAGTGAGATTTGTAAAGAATAATTTCGAATTTTACATTCAGAAACAGACAGTTAGTTGTATGACTATTTTGTTTCTAATGTGGACAATATTAAAATGAATGCTGTTGCATAAAAAGAACGTCATTTATTAGACTTTAAAATCATCAAAAGATGAAAAATTTCGTGTGATTCACTCACGTTTTCCCATCCAATTGTAAACAACAGTAACAAGAAAAATTCTATTAAGAGGAAAGATTTCATGATAAGCGATTATGGAAGCCTAATGATTCATTTGGCTTCCGTACGGGCTCATCATGAAATCTTTCCACAATAGATTTGTTCTATTTCATTTGTATACTTGTTTGTCTAATATTGGAAGTTGAGATGTGGAAGTTTTACCTTTTTTCTTTTTCTTCTTTCTGCCAGTATCGGGTGTCGGGTGACTTTTAAACCTGATACCGGATACTGCAAGAAAAGACCAATACCACCCGATACCCGAATTGGACCATCCCTACTTATGACACCAACAAAAGTACTTTGAAAAACTCGTAATTAGGATTTTTTTCTTGTCATAACGAGTTTTTAAAACTCGAAATAACGATTTCGTTTCTAGTTATAAAGACTTTTAAGAATTTGGTCTATTTAGAAATGTCATTTGTATGATTATGTTGTTTACGCCTTTATGTGTAGAAAGAGTACCATATGCTATTTGTATTGTGATGTAATCAATGAAGGCTATTCGTGTATTTATTCACTTTAAGAGATTTCTTAAATTTATTTTGTTGAATTTATTTTAAAGTAACCTATTTTTCCCAGATATCTTATTGCTTTATTCCGTAACACATCAGCTCGGGATGTTTGTAATGGAAATGCAAACATGGTGCCGCCAGTTAGCAGAATGGCTTGTCCGGGGATTAATGGCACCGAAACCAGTCTTGCGCTGGTTCCCCGCTGATGACCGATTTTATAAAGGCTAATAATGCCTAAAACTTTCTTCTAAATTTCAAATTTTATGAATATGATTTGTTCCTTTTATAAATTTGCTATTATGATTTAGAACTATGCATTTTTTTCAGTGAATGGTACGGAATAGGACTTTGCTCTTAGAATATCGGACTTGATAGTATTCAAACGGTACATGGGCTTACAAAATTAGTTTTGTTTAGTTTCTCTCTGTATAGAATATGAATGTAGGCCTCTCTTCATTTAGGCTAGTACTGTAAGGTGTTGGCTATAGCCTATTTCCCAGATGCGCTGAAGCGCCCTTGTGTTGGTAGAGCTATATGTATTTATAATTTTTCAGACAATTTAACCTTAGGAACAATGAACCCTCAGAACATTGGACCCTCGGAATATTGGACCTACGGAATACTGGACCTATGGAACATCTTTTCAGACACATTCAGTTGCCTGGAGATACACTGAAGATCTAGCAAGTTGAACCAAACTAGCGTGATATGGGGGGTGGGTGGGTGGGGGGGGGGGCACTTGGTTTCTTATTCATTAATGTTACTGAATAATGGAGGGAATCATGCTTCTCAATTATTCTTGTCTAGTGTCGCTATTTAACATAATAAACACTAGATGGCGCTTCAGCCTCCGTTTGTTGGAAGCTGGAAGCAGCATTGCACACCTCGTCTGTTCCCTGGTGAGTACAAGATGCACAATTCTAAGTCTTGCATGTGTAGACATTTCCTAAACTTGACCCTTTATTCACTTTGACTGTTTAATGTTGCCAGGAGTTTCGTGTTTATATGATAAATGATGTGTAAATCGTACATCTGTTACAGAAATTAGACACAAATTTTGAAATGGAAGGGAGGTCTACCTTGAAGGTGACTGTCCCATTTCTCACCCAATCATATTTGATGGTGGGTGGGAAAACTCACACCTAGTGACAACAGTCAAAACTAGACAACGCCTAAGCCGTACGTTGTTTTAAACATGAACAATATGCTAATTACTGTAAAAGTCCATTTTAGGCCTAAATCTTGATAGTTATTTTCACAATTGATAATTCCACTCCTATAGGCCCTTACAATTTACTATTTTTGGTGAAGCGATCCACTTCGCTATTTCGGTGTATTATATTTTATCCCATGTATGTGTAGTCCAGAGTAGCTGTGGACGTGGCGATCTACACCGTGTAGTATTTTTTACCGTTCCACACTCTCGAGACCGTTCTACACTCTCGAGACTGTTCCACACGCTACTGCCACGCCCCCCTATGCGCGCGCACATAGGATGTTGATTTCTGTCGTCTGCTATGAAAAGTACCGAGGGGCAATTCTATGATACAAAAGATTAGATGGATGAGTGGATGAATGATAATATACATGGGATAAAAATAAAACCATTCTCGTGTTGAGTACCATGGCCGACCGTTCTACATGGCACGAGCGTAGCGGCGGACAGCCAGGATACACGAGGTGAAGTCCGCCGCAGGCGGGCCACCGAGTGTATCCTGGCTGTCCGCCGCTACGCGAGGTGAAGTCCGCCGCAGGCGGACCACCGAGTGTATCCTGGCTGTCCGCCGCTACGCGAGTGCCATGTAGAACGGTCGGCCAGGCATTCACACTCGCATAGTTTTATTATTGTAGGGGACACTTTCAGCAGGGGTCCTTATGGACTGGCTGTCGTCTGGTTCGTCATATTTGTCCCAAAGGAGTTAATACACAGGGGTGTTTAATGGCGACGTGGGTCCAGTGGATCGCCGAAGGCGACGAATGTCTAACCGCGACATGGGACCAGTGAGCCGCCGAAGGTGGTTCGTCGCCTTCGGCAACTCACTGGTCCCACGTCGCGGTTAAACATTCGTCTCCTTCGGCGACTCACTGCACCCCACAACGCCGTTAAACACCCCTGTGTATTAACCCCTTTGGGACAAATATGACGAACCAGACGACAGCCAGTCTAGGGTCCTTACTCTTTGGGTAAAACCTGATGAAAAACTTGCAAATATATAACTATAAATCCATTAGTTATGTTTGATGCATCTATATCGATGTCCCAGTGCCAGTTATTGGTCTAAAAACTGGACAGTATTTTTGTCGAGTGTGTTTTTCTTTTGAAGATTGGAGCCTTTTCACACTATAGTAATCTGTCCTAAACCAGATGACATTTGTGGACAGAAAATAGTACTATTTTATTAGGTTGTGTTGTTTCTTGATTATTAAGAATGATCGCCCTCAGAAATTGCCAGTCAATAACATTTTCTTGAAATATGTTTATATACCAACAGGGTGGTCACTTTGTAAGGAGTTTTTGTTGTGGATTTCTACATTTGGTAAACCGCCCACGTGGATCAGGCATTGCAGACGATACCTGTTGGTGGACACATTATAGATGCAAACAGTTGCTTTCTAGTGCGAAAACTTAAAGAATATTGTGTCCATGTGAAAGTAATATTAAATGATATTCACAAAACGATATAGAAATGCTTCTTTTGGACAGTTTAAGGTCAAGCTCACTGTATATTTTTTCAGTGATGGATCCCTACCTTCAGTGTTTTGACAACGATAATGTCTTGGGGTATATATGATTTTCAAGGTCTGTGATGGAAATGAACCTGTTTTGAGTGAACTTTCCTTATATTTCTAACCAAACTGAGACAACTTAGGGGAAACTTTTGCATTTTCTGGAAGGAGGTTCATGAAAACCAGTTTTAACTGAAACTGTCATAAAACCCTTTCAGATTTACGGGGGCAAAAGTACATACAAACTCGGTTGACAAAGTTGAAACCACTTTAGTTGAATCAAGTAGCATCATGTGTAATGTTTACAACAGGATGTTGCATAATACAGCTGGTCATATTATTAGTCATGACTCCCAAGTTTGCCAAATTTCTGATGTTGGCACAGGTCCAACAAAGTACAGACAGGGCTGCTTTGGAGGGGATATGGAAGTTGATGCTGGAAACATGTCATTTCTTCTTCATATGTCTTCCTCTGCCCATCTAGTTAGGCAGGATTTGGGAATCTGGGTGTTCAAATGTCTGCTTCTGTCATGAAAATTGGGTGTGCATGCACACATGCTCCTCTTGATTGCGTTATTTTTTGCGATCATAGCATGATGTTCATTTGGGAAACTCGGTGTGCAAAACATACTGCATAGCTGGATGTCTTTTTCTTTCTTTCTTTCTTTCTTTCTTTCTTTCTTTCTTTCTTTCTTTCTAAGAAAAGCCCACTATTACACCACAGTGGCTGTATCATGCTGAAGTTGTGCAATGTCTGCTTAGTTAGTGACCTTGACCTTCATTTTTAGATTAGAACGTATCTTGAAGATAATGTGGGTTTTTTTTCAAATAACTTGAGAAACTTTCAAGTGAACTTGGGCTCTATATAGATAGCTGGAATCCGACTGCACAAAAATCTGAATATAACTATATAGATCATGTGAATAAGTCAAGGTCATATTGTCGTTTGAAAAAACAACACATTTTTCACTCAAACAAATTTGTTAACATGAAATCTCAGAGATAGCTGGGGCTTGCCAGTTGTCATAATAGCAGGATTACACCAGTGTACCAGTTGAACTTTGGCACTCGATATTTGATTTGCCACCTTGACCTTTATTCAAGGTCATGAATTTTCTGCTTTCAATTTTTGTCTATATTAGGAAGGTCATAACTTAGAGTTGTCAATGACCTTTTTGAACAATACTGGACAATCTTTGTACCCCATCTACTATACTTAAAAAGTTGTAGGTATTTTAACATTGCACATTTTGTAATTCATATGTGTCCTCTAAAGGTGAAGATCATTTGGCCTGCTGAATTTTTCAGCTAGCTGTAAGTTGGTCACTTTTCATCGGATTTGTTCATGTTGGGCTCAAATTATAGGTATTGTGACACTGCAAATTTTTTATTATGTACATGTGACCTCTTAAGGTCAAGGTCATTTTGCCCTCTGATTTTCAACTGGGCCTAACTTGGTCATTTTTCATTCGATTTTTTTCGTGTTGGGCTCAAATTGTGCTCATTGTAACATGCACATTTTTCTAATTTAAATGTGACCTTTAAAGGTAAAAAATCAAGGTCGTTTGGCCCTGTGAAATTTTCATCTAGCCTTAACTTGGTCACTTTTCATCTGATTTTGATCATGTTCGGCTCAAATTTTAGGAATTGCATTACACTCCCAGTATCTTGAAATATACCGCTTAATGCAAAAACCACAAAGACCAATCATTGTCAGTACTCTAAGTGCAAAACAAAATAAATATATACTCCTCTCGATCATTCAAAATCAGCTTCACCATTAGGCATTACTGTAGGGCTGTAACGATATACCGCGATTACGGTGCATCGCGGTACAGTCAATCCATGATACACGTATCGACATGAGGTCCCCTGTATCGTAAAATACGATACATTCCATCATATAAGTAATTTCAGCTCTAAAAAAAAAATACGGAAGTAAAGGCCATCATTCATTAGGATTTACCGTAATTTTGTGAAGGTAAACTCGTCAATTGACCAACCATTCGTCTGCCTTCTGATTATGATCTATTTTTGCCTACAAAAGACTGAAAAGTGTTTTGGGATTCCCTTCATAATCATATATGCATGACGCTTTGTGGCGCTACGTCATACCCTTGTGTGTAAAGTCTGAATCTAGGTCAGCAAAATGACTGTGCCCGGCGAGAAAAAGCAGCACGCTCATTATTCAGGGGTCACATTAAGCTTGCGTCCTGCATCATAGACGCAAAAAATGAAGAAAACACGCCCGGAAATTAATGAAAACATTGTCATTTCACGTCGCTGTGAACGCACGCACAAACGCGATGCATTTTGAATGACACAACTGCAAAAATTACCCCATGCGGTCACGGTGTTTTGCATCAACCATTATCAGTATCATGAATATGTATTATTCTGATGGAATCCTCTGATGTTCGTCTTTCTATGTAACAAGCTCTCTTATTTGCTAAGAAAAAAATATTCCTGGGATATCCCTCCAAAAAATTCCCATAATGGGAATGGATGTACGTCATTTCATCTCATTATAAATGCGCTGAGAGCACTTCCAGGCTCCTCATCGTGTGGATTTGATCACGTGCCACTTACTGTCCAATCAAATTCGTTGTTGCCCATGTGCCTGTCTCATGCCTGCAATGTTGGGAAGGTACAACTCTTATTACGCAAAAATTATTGGACCAAGATGTTAAATTTCACATCATATTTTCACCAAGAAGACTTTTATCGAACAAATCTAGACAGAGACAAAGGCACGAGTGAAAATTCATTACGGACGGCAAGGAAAGTAGAGGGGCTACGCATATTAGTCATCGCACAGTCACATGTGAACGAAGCGAAAATTTGCATTAGGCCTGACACGATGTTGTTGACCACTGTCTCCGATAGGGCACGCCGTTATTGGTGTTTTTATTTATTTTTTTTAAACAAAATTTAGTTGTTTTGATTTTATTGAAATGTTTGAATGGAACAAATCTGTATGACAGAACAAGGCAGGAACGAAATTTATGATCGAAGGCCGGAAAAAATAAACGTTCAACATAGCGGAAAACCATACCTGGGTGCATGCCCGTGACAGGCTGTGTACACTCGCCTGTGTTGCATGGCTTGTCAAGTTGTAGGCCTACCGTGTTGCTTGATGAAAAAAGTGACCGCACTTAAGATCAGACTCTTAACACTACCTACGGCATCAAATTTGTCAGGTATATTGAAATAGAAAGTGCACAGAAATATAAATCATGTAATTTCTGACCATTTCATCACGTGCAATCAATGGCAAAAATAACAGAGCCCAGGCATGTTCAATCATGCATGCCGCTTGTTGTGCAAGCTAGTTAAAAAACTGTGCGATACCAGATACTGGCATAGTGGCAGCGTGCTAGGGGTTAAGCCGCCTTGACAATCATTTTTTGGTAGACCAGGGATGTCTTATAGACTTAGTCCTAAGGCTAATAGCAGGTCCCTGGGCAGATTGAATCCATCCTTGGTACATTCAACAACTTTGAGACCCTTTTACATCAAGTTGGCATATTGGTAACTTTTTATTTAATCTTAAATTTTATAATAATGAGTCACCTACATGAGCATATAGACTCATGTTTTGTTCGTTTCTAGGATAAGTTACCTGCATGTTTGATTTGTTTATCATTTTGATGTATGTTGATTATACCAATTGAACTCAATTAATCAAATTACATCAAAAGTCTAGATTGCACAATTTCAAACTGGACCCATCGATTCTGTTCATCGTCCCACTATTTTTCCTGAAAAGGAAGAAAGATGGGTCCAACGAACCCGCACTGAAATAATGTGACCCGTGTATTATTATGGTTAAGTATCAAATTGTATCGTTTTGTATCGTATCGTCAGTTCCGTATCGGGATACGTATCGTATCGTGAAAAGGTGTATCGTTACAGCCCTAGGCATTAGGCCTTGTTTTAAATTACAGTTCAAGCCATGGCAAGTCGGATCAACTACAAGGCTTGCAAGCGTTTGGCAATGCAAAATGCAAAAACCACAAAGACCAATCATTGTCAATACTCAAGTGAGAAACAAAATAAATATATACTCCTCTTGATCATTCAAAATCAGCTTCACCATAAGGCATTAGGCCTTGTTTTAAATTACAGTTCAAGCCCTAGCAAGCCGGATCAACTACTAGGCTTGCAAGCGTTTGGCACATTACTTCAGGCAGATCAAGCTTAAGTGTGTCACTTCACCATGCCTAATTTGCACAAACGCATTTCAAACAGATACAGCTCATACAACCCTCAGCAGCTGGTCGGAGCTGTGTGGCAGTTAGCAGTTGGACAGGCTGTGACAAGTGGGAACAAATTTCCAAATTCCTAAGTCTGCTCTTGAAAGACATGTACACGGCAAGGTGAAAAAGCATTGGAAGTCCTGCATTGGTGGCACTTGTGTTCTTGGGCCATAAGCCGAATCGGAGTTAGTAGAACACATTCTTCTGTTAGAATCTAGAGGATTTAGCCTTACAGTGTATGACGTCTGTTCTTTGGCATTTGAGTATTCTGAACTGAATGCCATAGATGTTGGGTTCTCTTCGACAACAAAACTGACAGAGTTTGACTGGTGGTGTGCTTTCAGACTTAGGCTCCCTAACATCAACATCAGAAAGGCAGAATCTCTGTCATTCACAAGAGCTCAGTCTATGAGCAAAGTGCAAGTGGACACGTACTTCGCTGTCTTGAAAGATACTCTGGCTGAATGTGGAGTAAATGGCATCCCTTGGGTGATACGTAATTGCGATGAGACAGGATTGTCTCTTGTACACAGGCTGGCTATTGTTGTGGCAGCTAAAGGAGAGTAAAATGTATATGTGGTGACCAGTAGGGAAAAAGGGGTAACTAAGGGTAAGAGTCTTAAAGGGGTACTGCGGTGATAATTTACAATTTTTGAGTTGTTTCATATAATAAATGTGAACCAATATCAGAAAATGCAAACTTTATTCCCAACTGGATAAGCAGATATCCACTTTTCTTAGATATGTAAATGAGGGGTTGTGATGTCATCTGGACTAACTGCTACAGCTAATGCAATGACAGCCGAGTAAAACTTTGACAAAAACATGGAAACCTGACCAAGTACACATATTCCACTTTTACTATGGATGAAGCAGTGTGTATAGATATAATCAAATTTACTAAACTGAGATATTTACTCATTTAATGAGGATTAATAAGGAAAGAAAAATGCAGAAATCAATATACACAAGCTAACAGCTCCTGAGGTTGTGTAATCAACTACTGAAGCAGGTGACAACTAATATACCACACTGATAAGATCAAAGGGGGTGATTAACACAGTACACAAGTCATTATGATATGCTTGCTAATGTTGTGTATCTCAGCTTGGTGCCCCTCAAGGTTTGTGTATTATATATGGAGGGTAGCCCAGGTGACATCACACATCAGAACACCTACTGGAAATATAAAATAGCTCTAACTAAATTCCTGTTTGAGAAAAAATGTTGAAACTTTGTCTCATGAACACCTAAAATGACCATTAATGACTAAAAAAGTAAAAAGTTTCACTGCTGTTCCCCTTTAAAGTTCACTGGAAGCAAATATGTACATTGTTTAGCTCGCTTTTTACTGAGACATCCAGGAAATCAGCTACCATGGAATTGGCAAATGGTAGTCTCAGAGCTTGTGGAGTCTATCCATTCAACAGTGTTGCCGTGCCGTCCAATGCTTTCACAGCATCCCAGACAACAAACAGAGACGCTGTGTCTACTAGTGACCCATCCGGAGAAGTGCCGAGGCAAAACCTTCTGCCACCTGCAAGTCCAGCCGCGTATGAAAAGCCTACAGAAGACATCCACGACATCAGCTGGCTCCTGAGCCTAAAGCAGGTACTAACGTTTCTCTACAAAGTGTGGAGAACCCAGTCGCACACCAGTGACTCTATAACTGAGCTTATAGGCCCCCTAATGCATCAGTGACAGATGAGCCTATGTCTACTACAGAGGACCATTCTGGGGCTGGTAAACCACGTCCTTGCGCATCTCATCTTGCTCCAGCAGCAGTAGAGAGATCTCTTACATGACAGCAGAAGACACTGATCACTAGCAGTTATGAGGAAGGGTATGACTGCACTACACATGATGTGTACTGCACATGGAAAAACTCAAGGATGCCACAGCTACCCCTAAAAGTGCTGATGCTACAACACCACAAAGCAAATAAAATAGGAAAGTTACATTTTCTGAAATCCTCCCTGTCCCCCAAAAATTGAGGCACTTAACAAAGAAAACTAAGAAAAACCACAGTTACACGTATCTGTAGTTCTGTAGAAAATATACCATCCCGGAAGAAAGTACTTTGAGCTCTGTCACAAAGAAGAAACCTTAGGAAGAAGCAAAACAGAAAGTAGTCCCCCAAAACGTCTTAAAGCAGCTCATTGTACTACTCTCCAGAACCCAGAACTGGTTGCAGAAGAATAAATCCAATGAAAAATATAATTATTGCATTTATTGCAAAGGACAGTTTGTCAACCCCCTTACGGAGGACTGGATCTCTAAATAAGCTTTTCATTTGTCCGTACCATAGCTGAGCTGGCCAGTCTGGCAAGACCACAATCCCAGAGGCCTTGTCCTCTTGTATCTTTGGAAGCATCTATAACAAGACACTGAAAGGAGGACATGCATACAGGTTTAAATATGACCAATTCAATGAAAAGGATCAACAGCATATGCAAATATGAAAATTTCGGCGTGAAGCAAATAGACCTATATAAAACTGTATTTTAAAATAATTTTCAATCTCTTTGAAAATTAATGGGAAAAGCGTGAATTCAGTATCAGGATTTAAATCTCTACTGAGTTTATCAGCTTTTTGATTCAATCTACCTGGGATAAAAGATGCCATCAGAAAATTGTCTCTCTCAATAGCCCACTCCCAGCTTTGCCTCGTTATCTCATAATATGGGTTTGAATCACCATGCATTTGATACACAATATAGCTATAATATTTTGAGACATGACTTGAATGTTTTCATTTCTGACATGTTCACACAAGGACTGCAGACCTAGATAAATAGCCAGTAGTTTCGAGTAGTTTATGTGATATTCTGCTTCCTCTGATGATCAGACACTGACTGTGCTCCCACCACTGCAAGTGCATCCCCAACCTTTTCAGCTTGTGTGTTTTTTTGTACTCCGGTAGGATTTCCCTGTTGAGATGTTAGTTTGATTAAGACAGGTTTCAAATTGCATGCATGGGTAACTCATGGGCTGTTCTAGCCAGACAATGCACTTTAGATGTGAAAATAATACTTTATTTACATGTTTATATGTATATATAAAAAAACCTCACTGCGCCTTCAATCCATGCTTTTGGTTGATACCCGCACCCTCAAGGTGCGAAAAGGTAGTGACATCACAAACGCAACGCCACTGGCTGACAGGGCAGACTCTATGCTGGCGAGCTATGGCTGTCAACTGTCACTTCATCAACAGGAT
>CAXHWN010002589.1:56200-76996 GCA_964020975.1 Hermodice carunculata
TAAAATGCAATACAGGTTCCATCTGGTGGCAGATCGGGGGTGCGGGTGGGGGGATGCACTAGCATTACTTAGCATTACGGGTAGGTTCTGTGGGAAAGACCCATTTTTGACCACTATTTGTTCTCTCCCCCCTCCCCCCGTTTTCAAACCATCCATCCTACAGGCCCCATTTTTTTTAATTGTCACTCCCAAAGACCCCCATAAATTGTACTGGAGCTCAAGTATGGCTCTTTTTCGCTTTTCGGATGTGCACTTCTACCCCGGGACTTTGTCGTTAGCAGCTCCCAAAGACCCCCCTATTTTCTTATTGATTCAGCTCTCATTGTCTCTGGGTTTCCTACCCTCAGTGGACCTTACCCACCCTAAAATATGGGTAGGGGGGGGGGGCAGATCAGGACATAATTGTATTCACAAAATGTTGGAAAAAATGTTCAGTGGTAAACTTGTTAATGGTTGAAAAAAAAAAATCTGCCTGCTTACGTCACAGGTTGTTTTAGTCCTACTGTGTGTCTTTTTATGGGCACAACTCTGGGATTATTCAGCTTCAGGTTAGGAAATCGATAGGGTATTCGTTTCCTGGCGTAAAGCAGTTAGGTTTTTATGGAAAGTACCCAGAAGAACTCACTCTCAGTCTGTTCTTCCATTAATTCAACATGATGTGCCGATAGCAGAGCGAATGTACAGACGATCCCATAAATTCATTCACAGCGTAACTTACAGTGATAACCATGTTATAAAAAACATGCGGTAAGTTAGTGTTTCAAGGATCCCGGTCCCTTGTAGGAAGATAATTTAATTTCCTGTTAAACAAATATAAAATTGATAGAGGTACCACGTTGGATGAAGAATTTGTTCCGAGTTTATTTGTTAAATCCTGTGTACAGTGCCCTGATAAAGTAAAAGCACATGCCTCTGTCATCCGGGAACTGTGCGATATACATGTACGCGACCAGTGTACCACGGGTGTCTTGTGGCCGTATGAGGCAAAGTTTCTAATTGAAGATTTGTGCACAGAGATGTATTGTAATTTAGTATATATATATATATATATATATATATATATATATATATATATATATATATATATATATATATATATATATATATATATATATATATATATATATATATATATATATATATAACTGTAGCACCTGTTCTATTTTTATGTCTGTGTGTTAACACAGACATATTGTTTTATCCAATATTCTTTCTTTCTTTGTCTTTCTTTCTTTCCACCAAATTTTTGTGTCGTCTTAAACTCAGACACCGTGCCAGCTGGAAACTTCAAACTTTGCATGGCTATAGCACCTGCAGTGAAATTTTGCATATCGTTCGGAATAGTAAAGCTTTCGAAAATTATGCAAATTAGGGCAATTAAAAAAATTCAATTGCTTCTGGCTTCCAAAGTGTTCATCCGATTTTGATGATGTTGGACCCAAATTGCATATATTGTAACACTGCACATTTTTGTAATTTACATGTGACCTCTAAAGGTCAAAGGTCAAGGTCATTTGTATGTTTGAAATATTCATGGAGCTATAACTCGGTCAATTATCAGCCAATTTTGATCATGTTGGACACAAATTGTAGCTACTGTAACACTGCATATTTTTATAATTTATATGTGACCTCTAGAGGTCAAAGATCAAGGTCATTTGGACCTTTGAAATATTCATCTAGCCATAATTCGGCCACTTTAAATCCAATTTTGATCATGTTTGGCTTAAAAACAATATGCCTTAGCCAACTCGCTTATTTTCCAACATACAGAACATATATCTGATGACTGATGTGAAGTAAATACCTATCTAGTCTTGGTTCAAAGTTACCAGTTCGCAGCATCAACGTACTTGACAATGTACTGCCAGAAAACTTGATTCAAATGCATGTCTACCAATAAAGATTTCCTTCTCACAACATAAATGTTCGCCTTTCTTTCTTTCTGCCAGATTTTTGTGTCGTCTTAGACTTAGACACCAAGCAAGCTTAAAACTTCAAACTTTACATGGCTCTAGCACCTGCAGTGAAGTTTTGCATATCGTTCTGAATAGACAAGATTTTGAAAATTATGCAAATTAGGGTAATTAAAAAAAATCAAGTATTCATCTGATTTTGATGATGTTGGACTCAAATTGTAGAAATTGTAACGCTGCACATTTTTGTAATTTACATGTGACCTCTAAAGGTCAAGGTCATTCGGACGTTTGAAATATTTATCTAGCGATAACTCTTTCAATTTTCATCAAATTTTTATCATGTTGGGCTCACACTGTAGATACTGTAACACTTCACATATTTTTCATTTACATTTGACCTCAAAAGGTCAAGGTCATTTTGCCTTTTGAATGTTTCATCTAGCCATAATTTGGTCACTTTTCATCCAATTTTTTTTATGTTGGACTCAAACTGTAGGTGCTGCAACACTGCATATTTTTGTAATTGTGCAATTTTTTCACACACACAGACAGATTTGCTTTCAAGCAAATCTTTCTTTTCTAGTTCTTATTGTTAACCCTCTTATTTACCTTTTTTGTACAACATACCTGTGTACCATGAGTACGAAATAAAGGATGTATATATATATATATATATATATATATATATATATATATATATATATATATATATATATATATTAGATACTGTTGCAACTACATGTACTTCCAGCTTAGTCTAATTAGGTCATGTTGTGTAAACATAGTGTTGACTGCAGCTGAACCACTGTGTATACTATACTGTTGTCAGTGTACACACCTTCATAATATTCATGTCAGCTCAAAGTATACATTGTTTTCTACTATCAAGCTAAGATCTGCCTTTCTGGTAGCAAAAGTTTTGAAAATACAACCGCTTGCATCCCTAGGCCTCATATTTTATTGACACTCTCCGATCATGTTACCTCAGCACAGGCATAATAGACTCCTTTCACAGAACCAGCAAAGCATAGACTTTTCTCACCTCCAGCAGACTGGAGAGGGCATTGCGGGGGGGGGGGGGGGGGTGAACACTTGTGGGCATGGGGTAACGCATGTTAAAAGTACCAATCTTTAAAGTAAATTTGAGATCAATTATAGAAACGTCAACATAAATAGTAAAACTTTTTTATTAGTATGCCTGTCAACATCAGTAATGTACCAGGAATTTTTAATTTGAAGATGTTAGAAACTTTTTACAGGCAAAATTATTGAGACCCTCATACGGTAGTCCGTATCTGTGTAATGACCACCCACACTTGCATAGGTGTCAGTTGGTTTCTGACACCTGTGGGGTTAATCACCAGAGTAGTTTGTGAAACCTTTAAAACGAATACATTTTGGCAGTCTGTGCTCATGATTCCACAGCATTTGGCTCTGTGGGATATTACCATTCATACAAGTGTGGTGTTTAAAGGGCAAAACACCATTGTTTCAGTTATGGCAGACACGTCACTGATTAGGCAAGCTTTACTGCCCTAAAGTAGTCTTAACCTATTGTTATACGTTCAACATTTTATGAAAGGTTTCATGAATAGTTTAGAGGCCATTTTCTTGCCATACTTAAACTTGTGCGGCAGAGATATTCAAGTTATTTCACCATGTAAACCTTGCTGTGTGGAAAGTGCCTATGTTAAAACTATCCAAGCAAGTAGTCTTACCCCAGCAAAGGTGCTTTCTGTAGGCATTGGAGGTGAGAAAATCACTGGGCACAGTGGTCCACCTGTGGGTAAAAGTCCTGAATTACTTGCATTCTCCTGTGACATTATGTGCTAAATGCTCTACTGTAAAGAGAGGGGAATAAAACTAACATCTTCAAGGTGTGGCTGTCTTTATTTCATGTATGGGGAGAGGTGATTCTGAGACCTTTGAGTCAATTACCTGCATAGTTTTTGACACCTATGCACTGAGTACATTTTGACATTGAGGATGTCTGCTCACTACCATGCAGCAGCATAGTCAACAGTGGGTACTCACCAGTCATTTATGTATGTGCACACTCTGAAAAGATCAACTCAGAACAAGGTACTTGCTAGCATTTCACTGAGGAAATGCAGTTTGTTTTCCCAAAATTGCCCTCATATACAGTAATAAGTTTCCCTGCTTTTCTCATTGTTGTGTAAACATTGTTGCAGCTGAGTTGCCACACTCTTTTCATATGCACAGCTATCTGAACATGTATTCATATTGTCCCATCACCCGAGGTTTGTTCCTGGATAGGTGCCCATCTTAAAAATATACAATCAATCAGGCTTGCCCCCCAAAGGGATTCTCTTGTGAATGGAGGCAAGAAAGCAGTTGTGCACAGTGGCTCCACTTGTGGGGGAAAGTCCTGAAAACCACCCACCCACCCCCCCAGTGGAACCTCCACAAGGAAATAGATATGGCAGGGGAGAGGTCCTTTCTATACAGTTGTAGTCTTTACTGAGCAAAATAGATCCGACATTTTCAACTTGGCAAATGTCACATGTACACTTGTACAAAATCAAAGTGAGTCCCAATGAGTAAGCTTCAAAGATTCCAGTTGTGAGTGCAAGGGAAAGACAAATCTTAGCAATGTGATTGACAGGATCTTATGATAATGTCGTAAGCTTCAATAGTGATGTCATAGATATTTAACCTTGGCATGGCATGGTATGTTATGTTTACACCCCCTACCTGAAAACTGGTCCACTTTAGAGATCTATTTTTAGTACTCCTTATTGCCTTTAATAGGGCAGGCCATCTTTCCCACGTTGAGCACCCTCTGGTTTAGATCACTGATTGCAAGCTCCGATAAACTCGTAAGTTTATCGAAGTTCCTATGCTGTGACTGCAAAGCCATCATCTTATCCAGTTCCAGCTGTCTATAATTATGGACGTCCATGCTATAATATAACCATGGAGGAATAAACTCTAGTTTATTCCTCCATGATATAACTGTCCATAGCGTACTCCACAGAATGCAGCTATCATTAATCCACCAGCTTCTGCCACTTGTCTTATGCTTTGTTTTTACCAAATTCTGGCAATATGCTTGAGTTCTCTCGGCTCTTTTAGGGGGCGGTCATTATTTACCAGGGTGGGTGGGGGGTCTCAAAATTTCTTTACCCAATTATGGGTGGGTGGGGGACCACAAAATTACACATGCTCCTATTGGGGGGGGGGTCATAAATTTGCCTCCCCCCGGCGGGGGAGGGGGTGTCATCAAATTGTGAATCAGTTTATAACTTACAGTTCTACAACAATGACCATTACAAGGCTGGGGGGGGGGGGTTACAAAATTCTGCAGACTTGCGCGGGGGAGGGGGGGCGAATCCTTGTCGGCTTTGAAGGGGGGGGGAGGGGCACAAAAACTATGATGGTACACCATCCCAATATCCCGAGCCCCCGCCCCTCTTGTAAATAATGACCGCCCCGGGTTTAATCGCACTGTAATTGACATTGTGGCCGAATCAAGAATATGTCGCAAGTATTCCAGAGTTTGTGATGGAAACAAACTTGTTTTTATTCGGGTGTTCTGGTGATTTCAAACGCCAAAGCATATCCAATGTTTATAATACATTCTTTGTACAATCATCATAACTATTCCCTTGTGTGTGTGTATATATATATATATATATATATATATATATATATATATATATATATATATATATATATATATATATATATATATATATATATATATCGTCAATAAAATTGCATGACAGCAATTGTTTTTTATGTAAAGCGGCAAACATGGGTTTCAAACACCGACAAAATATTCAAGGTGAAGAGCTCAGACCGTACGCTAGTAAATTTGTATAGCTCGTCCCACAATAAATACTTGCACAAATCTTGGCATTCCGTTTTCAAGGGAAAATGGAATTATGCATATTTATCATCATTGGAGGCCATTCAACAGTTTTACGTCATCATATTCAATACTGTGTTTGAATCCATCGGCATCCTGATGAGTGCAGTCAGATCGAGCTTTTCGTCTTGTACATGTACTTTAGTTTTTCTATGCTTGAATAGCATATCTGCCATAATTGCTAAAAATGTGGTACTTAATTATTACCATTGTTTGCTGCACATTTTTAAGATTTTGGTCTTGCATACATGTGGAGCGATTTATTTGGTTCTTAATCTGTTGGTTTACTTCTAGCACAATAACCTTGTCCAGGTTTTGTGGCCGGCCATACTTGGATTGCTTTTCCAGCACTACATCTCGTGGCAGAAAACTTATTCGCAATATGTCAGCTAATTTCGGTGACACATCCTCGCCACACATCTTGAGCAGACTCATTTAGTCATCCATCAATTTCATTAAATAAATCCTCATCAGAGGTCTCTTCATCTTGGTCCGATGTTAGGTTCTCACCAAGAAAACTGCTGCATCAGCATCTTCATCATCGTCCTCATCTTCACAATTAGAAATTTGGTCCTTTTTTTTTTTGGCAAAATGTATACTCTGCGATTTGCTTGTTGTTGGCATGGCTAGGTTCGTCCAAGCCTTGCCTATCTCATTCATGGCTTCTGTTATTTTTCTTAATCTTTACTTCAAGCCTATTGAGTCTATCACTATAGAGTCTTCTCTTTTCTCATTTGAAGAAACTTCTTTGGTCGGCTCTGTAGGCCTATTATCTTTCTCCTCGCCTTCAACATTGTTGCTTAGGGGTTCTTCGTCTTGCAACATGATGCATGTGCACAGCTCTTGAAACTAGTTCGAAGAAACTGTCGGGGTAAGGGAGTTAGGAAAGCATACCTAACAGAAACTATCACAAATATGGAAAGGAAAGAATGAATTAAAAGTTAAGTATATCTAGTTATCTGTAACAACAAGAAACTGGAGCCCAGAAAACATGTGTGAAGTCCTGCAAGGTCAGACAACGCTGCGACCTGCAGGTCAGCTTCACTTATCTCACATGGTTCTTAAGTGGATGATTGACAGCGAAGAAAAAATACTCCATTTATTCTATTATGTTTTGTACTGTGCATTGTGTACAGACAGCTGGATCTTTTGTGTTTTAAATGTATGATGGAAAACCTCAGGATAAGTTATCTCGATGAACCATTCAGGGAATCTGATATGAATTAATAAAAAATATGTTTATAGCCTAAATACCCATGTTTACTCGATACTGCACAGACCTGGATTCAGTCTTTAGGTTGTTGAATGTTTCGTATGTCTTCACTAAGTCATGTGAGTATTTTCATTTTTTGAACACCAGTGTTTAACTTCAGGTCAAACTTCGTGTGCCGGTTGAAAAGATCAGGTCAAACCACATGCAGGCCTGCATATTATACAGCCACGGTCGTAGGCTACTATACGAAACATACAGTACGTCCATGATACAGCCAAGGGAAGGTGAGTGAACCTATGGTAGAGCGCCTCATTGACCTTTGCATGTGGCAGGAAAATCCATGTCAAATGAAAGAAGAACTAATCTGGAGCACATTGCGACAGAGCTACAAGTTCCTGGTTAGTTTAATTGGACAAAAGAAAAGTTCCTGGTTAGTTTAATTGGACAAAAGAAAGCAATAGCCTGCAGTCATGATGATAGCATGTACTGCATGGGGAAATGACTTGGCAGCCAGCATATAATCTTTGTTGGAGTTTTTTCTCTTATCTTTGTCTTTTGTCTCCTATATGGAGCCATAAATGTTCATTGATTGTATTGTATTGATCATATGCTATTTTTGTACAAATTGTTTTGTGGTCAATAAAATAATTCATGTTCGTACTGTTGGTGGTAGGTACATCATATTTGATTAGTGGAAATCGATCAAGTTGCTGCCACATATATGGTTTTGTGTATCGGTGCAAATGGTGAAACACATGGTGGAAGTAGCTCCTATGTGGTTCAACAAAAGTTGCTGTATGTATACTCTAGCTTAATGAGATGCAGGATGACAGGAGTTATCAGGAACGTCACACCTCTATTCTATTCTCATTTGGACCGTACTCTTTCAAGCTGCTTTGATAGGCGCTCAATGTTTCTCAGTATTTTATGAACCCGATTTACTCGATTTGTTTTATGCTGATAATATCCAAATATGCCTTTAAACAGTAAACAATAGTTGGAACGTGTATTTTAGATATACTTGTATGGAAAATCTTTAGATAAGTTATCTTGATGTACTATTCAGGTGAACTGTCTATAAAGTTAGATAGTTTTATTGGCATCATACACAGGGTCAATACAGACGTAAATGTCATCATAACACACACACTAATTATAATAATATTAACTAAGTCAATGATAATACACTAACTAATGGCAATAATAATATAAATAAATATGAGTTGACATAGTCACAGCTCCCTACAATTACATGGCATCAATCAGTTATAATAGTATAGGGACAAACCAAGAAAAAGTGAGTCCCGTCTTTGATGCAATCCATATTACATTTTGTACATAATCTATCTTTCAGGGCACCTTTGGCTTGGCATGTCTTCCGGTTTCAATTGGCAGGTTGTGGGAACTTAGTCTTAGTCTGGTTATAGCGGTTCTGCACCTACAAATCTTTAACACAAGTGAGATATATTTCCATGTTGAAGTTTTCTTTAGAAATTTTGTATGGGTGTAATTTTGACCCAGAACCTGATTGCTGAATTTGTTCTAAAAGTCTGTTTCTGTTAATGTCTTTCACGGGCAACTTACGGTTACCAAACTTCTGTTCATTCCAAGTTTGGACAAAGCCAATCTCATTTAACAAGTTGCTTATTTGGGGGCACCAAATTTTTGGCCCAACAGAATGTAGGATATGTCGAGTACTATAAGCCTGCTACATGGGGTGATCATTGTTAAGCTCATAATATTTTGATCCGGTATTTAAAAGCTATAATGTGATGCCTTAGAATCTTTGGCAGCCTCCCATTTTCTTCGTAGACTGCATCAGTAGTTTGAGTGCGGATATCTAGTGTTGTTTTTAAGTGGAGCCTTTCCATGTGTGAAGTGTGAGCTTCCTAACTGCTAAATCATATCTCTAAACCGTACTCTAGGATGGACATGAGTTGTGAGTTAAATACTTCAAATGCAATTTGTGAACTCAGTTTTCCAACTGTAGGTGCACCAAATTTGTACACTGGACTTGATTGGCCTGGTCAGTTATATGTTGATGGCACATTCAATTTTGATATCATTAAAGTATAATTTATTCTCACAGTTACCCTTGTTAAATATCAGAACGTTTGCTTTGGACATGTTAACCATCTTGTGCCATTTTTACAGAACTCAGGCAACCCATCAAGTTGCTTTTGCAGGCCTTCAGCTGTATCTGAACATTGAATCAAATCATCTGCATACAGCAAATAGTCAAAAAAGGAATGTCATCAAGAACCCCACCGCTTGTTTCATCTAGATATTTTCCAAGATCACTTAAAAATCCATTAGACTGTTTCGGACTGATCATATCTGCTTGCAGGACACTGGCAGTTGTGTTAAATGATTTACTCACAGTCCCATCGTACTTAACATCTAGCTTTCTCAAACATACAAGTTTATAAGAACATTGATGAAGGCTCCGTTGAACATTGATGAAGGCTCCGTTGAACATTGGTGAAGGCTCCGTTGCACATTGATGAAGGTTCCGTTGACCCCTCTCTGCAAGTTTATAGATTTAAGCATGTACTGTATCGAGAGCCTTTTTAACTTCCCAACACATTCTTTGGGAGCTTGCACAAGGTCACCCACAGAATATTGTGCAAGGGAGCATCGCTTTTCGATTTTAAATTGTCAACAAACGTGTCAATACTAATATTATTCCTATTTTTGTTAAAATATCTCTTGAGGTTTTTTTCTAAATTTTCAGTATTCATATAGGTTTTCACTAAGCAAGTCTTTGAATTCTGCCAAATTTTAATATGCATGGCATCTCTTTTTTTACCCCTCGGCCTTCTAGGCCGGAGGGGTGTTGTTGTCATCTATGCGTCCGTCCATCCATGCCTTGTTAACGCCATATCTCCAAAAATACACACTTTACAGACTCCACATTTTAATCACAGGGGGTTATTGAGGTGCTTTAGGGGCCAATCGAAAAGTAGGTCACTACGTCACAAACTTAGGTCACAGTACTACATTAAACGGCGTTAAGACAGTATCTACAAAAATATTGAATGTAGTTTCATCAATTATTTATGACGGTTCTAAGGATGCCTCAGAAGCCTATCGAAAACTAGGCACTGGGTCACATATTTAGGTTACAGTGCTGCATTGAAGAAAAATGGCGGCACCATGATATCGTCAAATCTTAATTTTCTCATTGAAGCTGCACCAATTATTTATGACATGCAGTTGGTCCTAAGGATGCCTCAGACACCTAGTGAAAACTAGGTCACTGGGTCACATATTTAGGTCACAGTGCTGCATTGAAGAAAAAAGGCGTTGCCATTATATCTCTGCTCATTGTATTTGTACCAAAGCTTTGTGACTAGGTCAAACAGAAGTAACCTTGACCTACAGAAGGGTATTGTCGTCACCTACGTGTCCGTCCTGGCCGAGGGGTTTTTGGTCGGTGATTGGCTTCTAGTTTGCTTTGTATATGCCAAACTCTTTTAATTTTGCTTTAACTCCTGGTACACTTAGCTGGCATGGATATATTATATTGCTTTGGTTTAAACGTATTTTATTTTTTCAACAATGTACAAATACAATATTCTCATCTGCAATTAACAATTTGGAAGAGGGCTTACCCCTATATAAATCCCTCTCGTGGAATAATAGACAATTAAACAGGACACCAACAGACACACAATCGCTGCACAGTGAGGCAGGGCCCACCGACTTGCCGCGATACAGGAGTGAGAATACATCACAGTTGGACAGGGACAGATAGGAGGCTCAATACGTTCAAAGCAATTAATAATTTTGTTTACTAGGTATATAATTCAGATAAAGTTTTGAGTAAGAAAAACAAATTCCTCAACCAATATCTGTTTGTGTGAATCTTTCAGAGAGCACAATAAAATCTTGAACTGCAGAGAAATTTTGGGTGTTCTCTATATTGCTTTGGTTAACGGTTTAGTTCTGATTTTAGGAGTTTACATTCCGTATCAAACCAAACATTACTTTGGAACTGTTTTTTTCTTTCTTTTACCCAAGCCATTTTTTCTTAAATATTTCCACTAAAGCAAGCCTCAAATAATTATAGAAATTTTCACAAACACCATCCACATTGTTACCTTCTGTCAAGCTACACATAAGAACAGATTGAAGTTTATCGCATTCATTGCTTTGTCAGGAAATTTTTGTATTCATGTATTTTTTAGGGGTCCCACTTGTTCCTTTACCAGGACCTTCTTGCATTGCACACATCTTTTACAAATAACCCGTCCATTCATGGTCGTGCAACCCAGCCACGGCGCAGTGGTGGCATGGGCCAGGGTCCTACGACGATGCATTTACTCGACAGATTTCGACGTGCAATTGAGCCTTTTTAAAGTTACCCTCCCCCCCCCCCTCTGCAAGTGTAAGTATACTGGTTTTACTATGTCCGTCTGTCTGTCCGTCCCTGGAAAAGCCTTGTCCGTGCCATAACTCCTTTATTATTTAATAGATCTTCCTTCGACTATACATTAGGCCTACTGTTGCTTCGGTTGTTGCGGCCGTATGCCTAACGTTAATATTAAAATATGCCTTTAGTGGGTCATGCAAGCATTTTCATTAAAAACAAACAAACAAACAAACAAACAAACAAACAAACAAACAACAACAACAACAACAACAACAACAACAACAACAACAACAACAACAACAACAACAACCATAAAGCAATGTGTAACTTTAGGTCAATCCTTGTCTGAGAGTTAAGCAGACAAGGTCAATCCACAAGCCTATATAGGCCTACATAGGCCCACCCAGCGAGCGTCGATGAAATATCCATAATCATGTTATAAGGTCAGTTGTTGTGGACAAACTGTTCATTTTAAAGAGTTAAAAAAAAATCACTAACTGGTGATACTCTGCATCTCTGATTAGACTAATTTTTCAATTTGGGTGCCTGTCGGTTAATGCGCGCATTCCTGTTGATTACCATGTAAGTCAGTGGGGATTGCAATGGAAACTCGCATGTTTTACTTCCTCTCCAAAATATCCCGATACCCTAGACTAGAGTGGGACTTGTCATGGGTTGAATGTGAAGGTCAGCTGACACGGAAGTTCATACATCCGTCTTGTTTTGGTCTCTGGCACTGTTTACTTTTGTGGTACTTGATGTTTTGGGGGCCAGTGTTTGTGTTGGGGGTGGAGAGGGGGGGGGGGTGGGCACAGAGACTCCAGCCCTCCCGTTTTCAGCGGGATATCTCCCATTTTTTTGCCCTTTTTCCAAATTCTCCCGTTCTCCCGCTTATATGTTTTCTCTCGCCCAGATAAAAAATGGATGAGGTAAAACAAAAATCTTCAAAATACACCTTTTTAACTCTTTTTTTTTTTTTTCAAAATTTCCCCACCCCAGGAGGGGGCGTTGCCCTCCCAAACCCATCTCCTAGCACAGTCGCTGCGCTCCGTCACATCCCCAGTTTCAATAGTACTCCAGGAGAGAGAATCTCCAGTTTGTATGAAGCTGTGGGTTGGAGTCTCTGGGCAGTATGCCTGAAATAAAATCACTGAATTGATTTTTTAAATGAACCAAAATAGGAGACATTCATATTTAACTGCGATCCTGCTCACTTCCTGTGTTGCCGGGGGTAACAGACTGATGCATCCACCATGATCAGGGCAGATTTGTATTACATACTACATAAACATCCATAAATAACACCTTTTCAACCAAAAGAGAGCCCATTTCGAATCAACTTAGGCATCCTTTATATTTCAAATATATGTTAATACATTTTCCCAAAAATTATTCTGTGTTTGTGTTGTTCATTTTGTTGAGAAAGTACTTTTGACCATGCTAAATACATGGATCTGCACTGATGCAGGTGGCTGCCTCTTTTGCTCAATAGGTGTTAATGTAGGACCGCATTTAGATATGAATACATCCTATTGAATTTGGCGTGGTCATAAGGTTGCATGCTGTGCAAGAGGTCATGTTACATGGCAACAAAAGTGTAACTAACTGTGTGCATGTACGTCTACACAACGTACTTACTGCGACGTGAATGCAATATGATAAGGCTCCCACTGTCCCTGGTTGAAGACAAGAACTATAGAATTATTGGAGGTTTCTGTACATTGAAACCAGACATAATCTCCACAATTTTTCTTGGATGGAACCTGCCTGGACATTACCCAGGCCTCATCCATGTACATGACAGGGAATGGTAGCACACTTCCTTTTTTTCAACTATGGGCTGACTGCTGAACCAGTGAAACAGACAATCACAGGCTCTGAGGTAGCCTATCTGGTTTTACCAAAGTGCCGTGTTTTGGATATAGAGTCGATTCCACGCTTTGGCGATAAAGTATCTTCATTTCCGAAGCCCACGTCACTTACACATACTGTATTGTGATGCTCACGGTTTCGATGGTTGTCCCCCATAACATATTTTAAGCCCCGTGAAAATTTTTTATTCTTTATCATCACCGCCCGCCCCTAAAGTTTTGATCCGCTAAGCTTTATTTCTAATTTATTTTGCCCATGTCAAACCAGAAGTTTGGTCCACTCGATAATTGGATAGAAACACTTCCTTCTGATTTAGCGGATAAAAAATAAAATCCCCTCACCCTCCTCTTAATCTTGTTTGATAGATGATGAAGAATGAAACAATTAATTGAATTTATGGTGCATTATGCATTTTTAAGATAATTGTGTTGGCCTGTAACATTTTTGATAGGTATGTTTTTTCTTTACGAATTGCGAACTGAGTTTTTGTTTTAATAAAACATATTTTATCGAGCTGGTACTATGTTGTAGTTTTTGCATAGGTTGTACATGTCATACTAATTATGTGGTGTTATATTTTATGTGTATTGATGTATCTTAACTTTTCCCGTCACCGGGGTCTTACAATATATTATTGGCAACAACATGAACAACAATAACAATAATAATAGTAACAACAACAACAACAACAACAACAACAACAACAACAACAACAACAACAACAACAACAACAACAGAACAACAACACTCATTTGAGCCATGTAATAAAGTTCGTAAGGTGACAATTTGAGCATGTCTTTTGATATTGTCATGTACACTTGCATTGCATTGTGTGCTCCGGACTCCAGCAAAATCCATTGCATTTTATCATAGCCTCTACAGTCTCACGAAAATGAATAAAACTTCATTTCTGATACTCTGAAAATCAGTTACAATTATCCACTGAACGATCCTATTCAAACTTTGCAGGAATGTTCTTACAACATTCTTGCTGTCCTTTTTCGATATGCGTAAAAAACCCCATGAGACTATACTAGATTAAAAAACCCCACCAACATGCAGAGGAAGTGTATGTAAACCCCCAGGGGCTACAGGTAGCAAGAAGCGGCCTACGACAGTTACAAGCTTGCCTAATTGTACTTGATATCTGGTTAATATTTTCATTGCATTCTTTTGACATAAATACAAAAGACTTCCATTCTTTCCTGACTTGCCCTATAATTCTACTGTTAACATCCAAAGATTATTAGAAAGTCTGGCTGCAATAATCTACAGTTTTTAGACTTGTCTGTTTTGCTACTTAACTTTATCTTTTGGCATCTTTCTGTTTTAATATTCACTATCAGACATTTTAGGCTTACATGTTTTCTGTTAGGTAAACCCCCAGGGGCTACAGGTAGCAAGAAGCGGCCTACGACAGTTGCATGTTTGCCTAATTGTACTTAAAATCCTGTTATGAAAAAATGTTTTGATAGCATGTTTTTGGCATAAATGCTAATGACTTCCATTCTTTTCTGACATGCCTAAATGCACATTTACTAACTATTAAAAAATTACTCAAAATTGACAGTATTTTCTCAAGTGTCACAAACCTGACACATTAAGTTGACACATTGACTCAGGGTTGGCAGTTAAATAGAGCTTAATTGTTTGAGGAGTAGGTGTCATCATGGAGTTTGTTTTACATCTCTGGTACAGGATGTACATTGTTGCAGTCCTTGTTAGGATTTTCCTTGGTTTGTACAGGTGGTCTAGCTGCAATTGTTTATTTTACAATCACTGGGACTGAATATAATGCCCCAGCTTGTTTCCACTTCAGTTAAACATTGGCGGATGGTTTAACTAGGAAAAGCTGTCCTGCTAGAAAGGGTACATTTTGGTTCAGGGGTAAGTCAAATTGTTCTTATCTGAACCTGTACTATGAATATTTGGTAATTATGGTTTGTTTGACAGGTATTCTTCTTTGATATGAAGCTCTGCATTTACAAGCAAAACTTCACATATTTAGCTAATTCATCAATTGCCACGTTCATATTTATTCATTATTATGTGGGTTGTCTTTGCTGAATATTTAGCTTAGGCAAGGAGCCGCTACTCAGAGAGACGTGTACGGGTAAAAGGCTCCGAAACATGTCGAGTAGTTACCTGCTGAAGACCCTTTAATTTATTTGGGCTGATACAGCCTATGTCAAAATTTTACAGAGGAACGTGTGCAATATAGACAATAGTAATTCCATATATATACAGGTTAGACAGGGACAGGTTAGCTTATGGAGAGTAAAGAGTTCGAACTGCGGAATAGGATATTGACTACTAGGAAGTGGTTCTGGGCAAAAAGACACAAATACAATGTTCTCTATGGGACGTATAATATACAATCCTGTACATTTTAACCCACCCCGTGCATTTGTATTTTTGCTAAAAGAGTTCCTAGCTACTGAACATGTGGCCAAAGTAAAGTTCGATGAAGTTAACAGAGCAGATATGATTCGGTCATGTAATTGTAGAACCTGTCAAATTATAAATATTTGCAAATATTGCAACATTAAACTGTGGATTAAATTCGACCAAATTTGCCATCGATAGCTTGCCTGCTGAAGTTACGAAGTTCTGTATATTCTCTGTTCCACAAGTGGAGCTAGCGTAAGAAGTAACAAAGAGCTTAGTCTGCTTCGGGAGTAAATCAGTAGCACAATTTAAATAGAGATTTCAAATAGTAATTACATAATAAGACTCCGTTGTTTTTAGTCCAAGTCTCATCTTCATTAGCTCAGCTGACTTGCCAGTCAGCGGATCTTATGTGATGGTCAGTTGTCCGTCCGTCCGCAATTCACATTTTTTACTTTCCCATAACGGTAGACTGGATTCATCTGAAACTTGATAGGAATGGTACCATGGTTGGGTCTTTACTGAGTGTTCTCATGCTCCAGTAAATTCTCAAAGATTATGATTTTTGGGAGGTTCATTTTTTGGCAAAATCTTAAAAAAATCTTCATCTTCAAAACCACTCAGCCAGTTGCTTCAAAATTGTATAGGGACACTTCTGAGGACCCTTAGACCCTAATTTGGTCACCAGATGGTGTTGCGATATTTTCTCCTTTTTTAACGAATTTTTGTGTGTGAAAGCAGGGACACGTCCCTGGTGAAAGTTATTTTCGAGTTCTCCAAAACCGTCACTTGGAATCTCTGAAACTTGGTGAAATTAATCTTGTATAAGGGTTAAACTACATCGCTGATTTTTAACGCAATTTTTTATCGCATCTCTGGTTTTTAACGCATTTTTAAATTTGGGTACTTGTTTGTTAATGCATACATTCCCATTGATTAATGCAAGTCAATTTGGATTGCAATGATAAGTCACATTTTTTACTTCTCCAAAACCGTCAACCACATGCACTCACTTCAAACTTTTTGGGGATGTATCGTGAATGGGTCTTTACCAGTTTTGTTAAATAATCCCGCTCCAATGATTTTTTTAGATTTTTTATGATTTTTTTTGTTCATTTTTTTACAAAACCTTAAAAGATCCTCTCCTCTAAAACTGCAAAGCCAATAGGAGATATGCATATTAAGTTCCCGCTACTACTGCATACCTGATTGCCTGGTCTCGCATGGCGGTATATGGTGGGATAAGGGTCGGTACCTGTGGGGACAAGCGGAATATTACTAATATTTTGGAAATCAACAATACTTTTTAAATGCAGACGGAAATTTTTCTTTATATATGGCTCGGGAAGTACTAGATGAATACCAGTTTGGCAATGTAAACTTAAATTTATATAAAAAAACAAAAACAAAAAAACCCCGCTAATTTTGTGAGAAATGAACATATGGCCCTGTCTGTGACAGTGATGTGACCCCCACGTCCCCCGTGATCGCCTGGCGCCAAACCCGTGTTTTGTGGCGGGAAATTAATATGCATACGGCGTAGTGCTTTGAAATTGCATAAGGGCACTTCTAGGGATCTCTAGACTTTAATTTCCTTTACAGACGCCGTCAATTATTTTTCGTTTTTAAAAGAATTTTAGTATTTTCACTTTTCTGAACTTTTTCTCCCAAACCGTATGTTGGATCCTCCTGAGAATTACTCGGCATGTAAATGGACTTGATCTCCACCAAATGTTTCACTACGTGGTGGTGCTGTCATTTTCTGATTTTTAACAAATGATTAAAATCCGGTAAAATCGCTAAGGGGATATGTTCATGTTAGCAAAAGTGACGATTGTCTCAAACAAATGTGTCCGGGATATCATTAAAGTTCACCGGATCACTTCAATCTGTGCATGTAGGGTCAACTGAGCACAGGACTGTCACCGTCCTCTTGTGATATAGAACAAATTTCAGCATAAACTATACATGATGGTTGTTTGCCGTAAAAGGACCCTGTGCTTCCACAGAAGAAATAAAAGGTCTGTTTGACAAGCCAATATGAAAGGTAAATACCTGAAATTTGGATCCTTGACCTGATATCTACGCTGCAGCCAAGGACAAACAGTGTCTGTTCAGGGTTTCTCCTGTGCACATAAATATTGTCCTGCCATTGGCTGATGCCGAGTCTCCACTTTGTTATCATGCACGTAGACGTCGTGTATCGCACGGGCACCATAGGCTTCAACCAAACCAGCTGTGGAACAAAATTCTTGTCAGGTTTTGGACATTTCCCCATTATTTTTAGAAAGTGTTCATTCAATATTCTATGAACTGTTCGGAACCTTGATGTCTTCGTTCCTTGATGCCCAATGTGTGCGAATAGTTTAAGGTATTATAGAGTTTTGGTGTCAAGGACGATAATATTCTTTGTGTACTTATCAATTGAAATAGTTATATAAAAATATAAAATATATGTGAAAAATGAGAAAAAAATACAAAAAACTTTTGAGTTTTAAAAATATCACGGCAAATTAATGATTTCAACATAGGGTCATTCCACTGAAGGTATATAAAGCCTACCGGTATCCAGGTATTACACTGTATGTGCAGCTCGGTCTAGCAAAAGATGGCAAGTAATAAAACGATATAAAGACGATGTTTTACAGCCGTACGCCTGCCTCTCTCTCTCTCTCTCTCTCCTCTCTCTCTCTCTCTCTCTCTCTCTCTCTCTCCTCTCTCTCTCTCTCTCTCTCTCTCTCTCTCTCTCTCTCTCTCGCTCTCGCTCTCGCTCTCGCTCTCGCTCGGAAGGGGGGGGCATATGAGTAGAAAAACCTTATTGCACAACATGTACGTCCTGCTGCATTTCTTATTTGCATTCTTGTACAGAGATCAATAAAGAACTGAAATCACATGTCCTTGATCGAATAAAGACAATCAACAATACTGTATCATATTGTTGAACAGAGGTTTGATCGTTCGCCTTTATTGATTTACTCGAGCCTTTCTCACATGACTTGTTAAATTCATTTAAAAGCATTTGCACGTTTCACTGTTCAGTTCTTGTTTCCGTTCTTGTGCAGGCTGCAAAATTCAAACATGGGGCCTCGCAACAGTTTGGGAGTGCTTTATGTCTTCTGCATGACATGTGTGTTGGTATGGAGTCTTCCGCTAGATAATCAAATTCTCGCACAGGACGTGAGTAATGGAACGAAGCCAGACCAAGTTCACATCGCATTTGGAGGTTAGTATGAACGAGTTGGCATCGCTCCTCTATCAATGCAACACATGAGCAAGTATATTATGCTTCTGTTATAAACGCGAACTTGGTAGACTTGCAGATGTTCCACACAACTGAAACTATGTCGACCTGCAGATTCTACCCCTGTAAAGTAAAGTTCACTTCTTAGACCTGACGGCTATTGGTTTCAGCAAAATGTCGAAGTAAATCCACCAGAGTACTACTAATGTCTCTATTCTCTCTTAATATGTGTTTGTGTGTGTGTGTGTGTGTGTGTGTGTGTGTGTGTGAGAGAGAGAGAGAGAGAGAGAGAGAGAGAGAGAGAGAGAGAGAGAGAGAGAGAGAGAGAGAGAGAGAGAGGAGAGAGAGAGAGAGAGAGAGAGAGAGAGAGATTTTCCGACCATAATCGTTCCGTGACTACGAAACAAAATTGTCTTCCGTTGTCATTAACAGAGGCAGCTTTACTGAGAAATTTATATAGTGAGACGAATCTATGTCGAACCCATGCCCAATGTGAACATATTTTACATTTTTTTTATATAAATTAAAGGGATGTTACAAATAATAGTAAACTTTTGTTTGCAGCTGACCCGACAGAAATGGTGGTGACATGGAGCACACTGAACGCCACATCAACCAGCGTCGTGCAGTACGGTATCAGCACCTTGGACCAGACTGCCAAGGGTGCAGATACAAAGTTTGTGGACGGAGGGTCCAAGCATGCAACGCAGTTCATTCACAGAGTCCGAATCCAGGGGTTAACGCCCGCCAGTTGTACAGTCAGTATCAGCTTTGTAATTCTTGACAATAATTACTTTATGTAAGCACCTTTATACCCGGCAAGTTCGTAAGTCTAAAATAAACAGAGGATGAGTACAGAACGACAGTCATGCATTTGATACCTTATCTGGGAGAACTTAAAAACAAAATGATTCAGAAAGTTCTTACATGAATGTGTGTATGTATATGTGTATTTATTTACACACACACACACACACACACACACACACACACAAACACAAACAAATATATATATACTCAGCAATAGGTAGACCAATGCCTAAATTGCAGTACTGTATAAGGGGGCCCACACAAGTACCTGGTATAATCCTAACCAATAAACTTAAATAAAACATCTTTGCGTCCATAACCGGAGTATCAAATATGTGTAAGTATATTTTTTTCAGTATAAGGGTGACCTTTATATATATATATATATAAGCATAAAGATGGCCAGACTTAATGGACCAGTACGTGTTTGGCGCCTCAAGTGTGCGGTCTGCCTAAGTCTTATATATTTTGTATATATGTACCCCCCCCCCCCATTGCTGAAGTTTCATAACTATATGTATATATAATTATATATATATATATATATATACATGGCCAGTTGCACAGTCAGGATTGGTTTCATAATTCTCGGCTATATAAACATGTAATTACACCATGGTTAGCCCGTTGCTAATTGTAACTACAGACCAGATCATGCACTATTGGTTGTGACTCTCCACACCAAAGTCCATGCATACATGCACATCAAGCAAGCAATGTCAACCGCACCAACGCATATCATTCAAATCATGCAAAAGCCCATATTTTGAAAAAGGCAAATTTTCATTGATGCAAAATAATGTATATAAAACGTACATGACTCGGATTGCAGTTAGACATCAAAATAACACCAGTTTTACGTAAATTATAAGTAATTAACCTCGTTTTTGAAGCTAAACATGTTTATGTAAATCATACGGACCCAAAACCTCGTTCAAAGCAATACATGCTAATGCAGATTCCGGGTACTTAAAAACATCTTTTGAAAACATTCGCGTTTTACGTAAATGATACCTGAAAACCTCGTTTCCACGGGTAATAATTTTTCGAATATGTATGAGTTGTCCGCCATTTTATAAATTACCT
>CAXHWN010002590.1:2500-13000 GCA_964020975.1 Hermodice carunculata
ATATATATATATATATATATATATATATATATATATATATATATATATATATATATATATATATATATATATATATATATTAGCGGAAGGGAAGTGACATTATTAGTCAATGCAAACGACCTTGACTTACTTTGTTAAGGTCATCAAGGGTTTTTATATACACATCAAAATCGGAGAATGCGCTGTATTCCAGCGAAAAGGAAGCCAATAAAACCAGACTTGCATGCTATAGGAATCAAAGATAAATGTAGAATAAACATAATATGGATGGCTTTGATCTTCCTTTGCAAGGTAAATAGCCCTATAAAGTTGAACGTGACACCCAGCTTACGATGAGCCTTGAATATCTAATTAAAAACATAATATCTTAATTGTATCTATACAGGCCTATTATAGAGACAAACTATTACTTTGCGTAATGTACAGGTGGCTCTGCTTGTATTTCGTGCAGAATTTATTAAAGGAGGTCGAAAACACATCAGATCCGATATTTTTACAATACACAATTTTTGCCTTCGGCAGCAGTTTATACGCAAATTATAGCGTATATGTATATATATATATATATATATATATATATATATATATATTCAACATGCTTTGCAATTTTAATTTCTTAACCGACGGGTAAATGTTCAAAATTTCCGCTAGTAATTGGATGTATAAATTTTCTTATTATACTGTTTAGGCTTGTCTTACTTCCTCTCACTGTGAAGTGGTTTCTTCCATGTGTTGCACTGTTTAGAAACGTTCAGCGTGATAGTTTCTGGTTACAATGTTTACAACAAATTTGAAAGAAATAGCAAAAGTGATATTTAAAAGTCAACGCTAACATGATAACAAGAAAGAAATCAATCGCAGAATGATTCCTGTTGTCTTATAAAACCGATGGACCCCGGCAAATGTCCTTTCTGCAATATAGCGTGCATCAGATGCTAAAATATGCCACCTGAAACTTTTTCTTTGGTCAAATGTTGGAGTTTTGATAATTAGAGGAAGTGGGGACAATTTGTGTGGCATCCCCTGATCAGAAGAGCCCAAACTGTGGGCCAAGGCACGATAAACTATACCTGAAATATGCGTCCTATAGGAACAATACTAAAGTGGCAAATTTGAACAACAAGCTGACTTGACGTGCAGTGTATGTTATGGCGATAAAGACACAAGATGGCATTGAATGAATTTATGCTACTCAGTAAAAGATTCCCGGTTATTGACAAAATTGATTACAGAGACTTAGAAATTCATCTAATATATTTGTGCCAACTACAAACCTATTCTAAATTGATATTTTTTTTAAAGAAAAATGGATGATATCGAGCATCAATTGCACCTTGCCGCATTGTCATGTATGTAACAGCAATAGACCCTTCAGCATTCATTTCAATTCAGTATCCGTAGTATTACGTCCTATCATTGTTTATGTCTATAGTTAAAATGATTCCGAGCAAGATGCGTTGGCCAAGCAACTCCCTGTATGTGCCCCCATGCAGTGATAGCGGATCTTAAACCTTACCTTGGGTCATCCTGACATATTTCTCATAACATTTTGTCTTTTATTATTAAATACATATCTGTTACATATCTTGTATTCAACTTTTCTGTACTGTCGAATGAAAAGTTTCTGAGTTCTGAGTTCAATTGAGGACCACGCGTTGGATGTTGTGTGTTAATTTCCATCGATGGATATTTCTATATGATGCACTATTAATTTGCCGATATGGCTCGATCCTATCTACCGTGTCTATAAATTTTCTACTCTAATAATAATAATTATTTATAGGTGTTCCTGTAGTTTGTCAACCCTAATAATAATAATAATAATAATAATAATAATAATAATAATAATAATAATAGTAATAGTAATAGTAATAATAATAATAATAATAATAATAATAATAACAACAACAACAACAACAACAATAATAATAATAATAATAATAATAATAATAATAATCATAATCATAATCATAATCATAATAATAATAATAATAATAATAATAATAATAATAATAATAATAATAATAATAATAATAATAATAATAATAATAATAATAATTTTATTCAGAAAACTACCCCTTTACACCGGGGGCATCAATGGAACGGGGTTTATTCCATGATGCGTCCAAGTATATAACAATAAGGCGTCTATATTACAAAGTAAAGATTTGTGTGTGGTAGGGCTGTATTTACGTTCAGCATTGAGCCGTACGTGGAACAGCATCCAATTACCATTTGAAATTATCCTTTCCTATCCTTTCCCCCTGCCTTTCCAATCTCGGTGTACAAGACGGGGGCGCAGTGAAGGGGTCATGTAGGGGAATATCTGACTCCCAATTATTCAATAAAGTATTAAAAATATTATAATCATGATTTTTCAGCTGATTAATTGGCCAAAATTATGGAGGTCTACAATAGAGTAAACCAGATATCTACCGGCTTCATATGGGCCGTGATGATGTATTTTTCTGTATAATTTGAGCTAAATGTGTCCACATATTTTTGAGATGCCGCGGTAACACACACACAAGTGGGGAGTACAGGTTGTGTTTTGGGCCTTCAGAGTACAATTTTCACGGGCTAATAGGTTACAGAAAACCGATTTGTTAATTGTAATAAGGCCGTCATTCTTGCCAAAAAATCACTCTTGTGCCAAAGAGGAACACAGGTGTGAACTTTTGCTTTCTTGTTTTCTATTCCGCACATAAGTCATCGTAAAGGATAAATTGGTCTCCATTGTCAAACTGTTCATTTTCTTAATTTCAGCTTTATTAGATTGACCTATGTTTGTGCGGAATGTAATTATAATCTGTGGAAGCACTGTTTTTCAGACAAGGTGGAGGCAACCGTTGGGACATTGGGTTAAAAAAAACAAGGTCCTTTGGTTGACCTCAAATACGCATAGTTCTACATGTTCTCACGATATGGGGGTGTAGAAACGTACGATCGATCCACAGATTCCTTGCGGAAAAATTCGACAAAAGAATAACGTCTGCCAAAAAAGAGGCACACTATATATTGTCTGTGTCTCTTTTGTGTATGTGTACTTTTTAATTTTTTCAGGGACCCCTGGGAGAACAGTGTTGCATCACTGAAGGCGTCCCTGTGTAAAGAAGACGAATAAATAAACAAATAAAACCTACCCACCCGCACCCGGCATACCCCCCCCACCCCAAAAAGCCAGGGAGCAAGAAACAAAGAAAGAGACGGAAAGAGTAAGAGAACGAAGAGAGAGAGAGAGAGAGAGAGAGAGAGAGAGAGAGAGAAAGAAAGAAAGAAAGAAAGAAAGAAAGAAAGAAAGAAAGAAAGAAAGAAAGAAAGAAAGAAAGAAAGAAAGAAAGAAAGAAAGAAAGAAGGGTAGGCGGAGTACAAACACAACAGATGACTAGCATGACAATAGACTCTATGTTGCAAAAAGTAAAAGCCTTGAATATGACATACTTCTTTTATTTGATTTGACGCAATGGGGACGTATGCTTGCCTTTGTTATGTCAAACTCTGTATTATGTCATTTTTATGCAGTCTAGGCATTTTCCATAAAAAGAGAGACAAAATTTGAATTTTATGACACATTGCATCTGAAAATGTAAATCCTTCATATATAATACTGTTTCTTGAGAGTTTATTTTTAACTTGGAAATAAAGACAAGGTGTTCCATCTATTTCTCAAAGCCCACATTACCTCTTATACCTGTGGTGTACATCTGATATCTGTTATGTTTACAAACAGGTGCAGGAGACTGCTTTCTCGTTGTTAGAATACTTGCGACCACCAGTGTACACATCTCCGACACAGCACAGGCTTGCCAAGCCGGAGGTGATGAGCGCCGCGGGGCTGACAAAGACGAATGTGACATGGAAGCCAGCCATGGTCTGCGTGCCTATGCATGTGGTCACTGCCTCCCATCACTTGCTCACAACATAGATGAAGGGAGGCAAGGGGGTCAAAGCCCCATGGCCTACTGACTGTGTGATTCCACATGGTTTAATTTGGCGTTGATACGGCGGGAAGCCTGAAAGCCCTGTTTACATTGGGCTTTGACATCATCATCTCGGTATCAGAGTTGTCGGACTAGCGTTGATTGCTTGCACCAGCCGAGAACACTTTCCTCAAGCCAAACAGAAAACCTCCCCGACATTTCATAAAGTTTCTAACTACCATGTTACCAAATAATGTGTAGTTCAATCTTCGTCACACCTTGTTCACCTGTGAGTAAAAACACAAATATAAAAGTAAACCACATGGGGCCACATAGTGAGTGGCCCATGGTGTAAGTCAGGGCCACATAGTGAGTGGCCCATGGTGTAAGTCAGGGCCACATAGTGAGTGGCCCATGGTGTAAGTCAGGACCACATAGTGAGTGGCCCATGGTGTAAGTCAGGGCCACATAGTGAGTGGCCCATGGTGTAAGTCAGGGCCACATAGTAAGTCAGGGCCACATAGTGAGTGGCCCATGGTGTAAGTCAGGGCCACATAGTGAGTGGCCCATGGTGTAAGTCAGGGCCACATATTAAGTGGCCCGTGGTGTAAGTCAGGGCCACATAGTGAGTGGCCCATGGTGTAAGTCAGGGCCACATATTAAGTGGCCCATGGTGTAAGTCAGGACCACAGGGCCCGGGCCACATCTTCTATTACGCCACACTATAATGTAATTCTTCCTCATCACCCATCTTAAGAGAACATGATACATGATGAGCGGAGTCGAGCAGCGGCTGTTCACTAATTGGGATGAAGAATCCATGATGCCCCGCACAGGGTGTGTGAAAAACTCTTCGCTTAATGAAGTACTCAGCATGATGAAACTCAAGGCAATTGCTCAAAGCAGTCCTTGGACCCTGCTGGGTCTGGGATGGATTTGCTGTGAATTTGCAACAACATTAACTTAGGCATAATACAGACATTTTGAGACACGGTAGAAAAATGCCAAAGACATTTTCTCTATAATCTTATCCCGCAGATGTAACCAGGCTTTAATACGTTCGAGTGAAATCAATCCTGAGTTTTGACAAGCGTGCAAAGGTTTTCTAATTTAGCACAGGTCCTGTACCTAATTCCGAGTAACAGATTTTGATTTTGCCTGGCGCTGGTTTTAATGTCACGTTTCTCAGACGTTCGCGGGCGGCGCGTAATTAAAAAAATATTTGTCGCACCCTGTGCGCCCTTGAACTTGTGATTTAAAATTAAGCATGTTTTTATTTTAATTTTGGGAGTAAAGATGGGCCATGGGACAAAACGCGAAGTAAATGTACCCATATTCTTGTAGTTGTTTATGCAAAGACAGATGACACACTCAGTCTAATCGGGTGGAGGCAATTAAGATCAACTACAATATCAAATATGAGCGGAGATACTTGTGATTAATGAGAATAGTTTTCTCTATGTCGACATGATGCAATTACTCCAAAAAGGTGGTAAGTCATACTCGTGTGCAGTAGGTCTAGAAAGTAGTCATGCTAATGGACCTTTCTTGCTTGATTCTTTATAAAACAAAATTTAATAAAAAGGGTCTTAAGCAAGACAAGTCTGGAAAGCTGCCAAAGAAATATTACCAAATAACAATGATCGATGTCATCTCGTCTCATCTTCCCAGATTTCTTTCCTTCTCCAATAGCTAAAAACTCATCTCGCTCAACATGATGCTATTCGATATGAAGATATATATATATATATATATATATATATATATATATATATATATATATAGAGAGAGAGAGAGAGAGAGAGAGAGAGAGAGAGAGAGAGAGAGAGAGAGAGAGAGAGAGAGAGAGAGAGAGAGAGAGAGAGGGAGAGCGCTAGGGAGAGAGACATACATACATACATACAGACAGACAGACAGACAGACAGACAGACAGAGAGCGAGAGAGAGAGAGAGACAGATGGACAGATAGGAGAGCGGACCATAAATTTGAAGCTCGCGACACAGCAAGAAGCTCACAGAGTATACATACAAAAGACAATGTAGCGGTGGCTGAATTTCCTGTTGCTAGCTCTCACATCGCTCATCAAGATGACGTCACGCCATTGCCTGTATGTTACAAGAACAAAACAGAACACACATTGATATTCAGAGATGAACATTTCGGTGTAATAAACAAATTCAAACGGGAAGTGCGTTTGCCAAAGGTTAGGTACAGAATTTTAAGCCTGGGTGAATTTTTATCCATTTAAGATTAAGCATGCATACCCTCAGGGTAGAGACATAGGACTGTCTAAAAAAAAAAAAAAAAAAAAAAATGCGTGCATGTGGTATCACTGTTATATATTTTTATAATGTTACCATATTCGGAAGATTTTCTGATGCTCGGTGACAGATTCTATTCGTATTATTGGCACAGCTGACTTATTAGTCACTCTTGTTTTTGCCATTTTGTCGGTTGTCTATCCACAGTGCAATTTGTACATATCTTCTCCAGACCCGTCGGTTAAATTCAAACGGTCACATCATTGATATTTGGATATATTAAGACTTTGTTTCAGGCAAAATAAAATCTTTAAAAGTCATCTGATCGAGGACCATCTCGTCAATATCTTCGAATTGCAGAACACCTGTGTGTACCCTAGACTTTGATTTGTTTTACATGTAGGTATGCAAGCTATTTCTATTTTTAAATTAATTTGTGAATTGAATTGTGTTTTATTGACTGCGCCACATATACAAAGTAGCAATTTGTCACACATGATACATACAGTACAAATTTATGTTATAAAGCAAACGTCACAAAAAAATCACACATGATACATACAGCACAAATTTATGTTATAAAGCAAATGTGTATATGATGATGATGATGATGATGATGATGATGATGATGATGATGATGATGATGATGATCATCATCATCATCATCATTTTGCGACGACGCAGGACCACCTCCTGGGTTCTCTTCAAACTTTGTTGAGTTGTACCATGGCTCAGTTTTTATCAAAGTCAGTCACCAGGTTGCGCCCCTTTCTTTTGTGATTTATGACGAATTTTTCAAATCACGTAATGGCCGTAAGAGCAAGGAGGCTACACGTGTAGCATCCTTGGTAAGAGGTAGAATACTTCGTACATGGATACTAGTACACATGCAGAGTTTACGTAGTTTCACAAAAAACTGCATACTAAATTCACTTTACATTGGGTGAGAATTTACTTTGGGCATCTGCAACATTTTTTTTGAAAATTATAATGAACTTGGTCTCATTTTCTTTCCGTTTTACCTTGGAAAAGCTTCTCTGAAAACGCTTGACATTGGGTCAGACTCAGAGAGGGATGCTTGTCGGGACTCAGAGTGTTTAATTTGCTGGGCAGATGGGACTGTTCAAAGTTTCATGATTTTTTGTGTCTTTTGTTGTTGCCAACTTCTGCAAAAGTTATTGGATTTATCTTACATTTTGAGAAACTATACTTCCGACAAAATATAAAGGAGTGACTCCATTTCTTGATTTTTAATGAAATTCTATGTAATATCACCTTTAATAAGTTGGTATACTACGGTTCATGATTTCGCAAATATAATCAGTCAAATGTCCGGCGCGACATTCATAAAATCATTTCTCAAAATGCTTGAGCTATGTTCTGTAGGCCTACTCTCCATGTCCAGTCTTGTTACTACATATGTCTACAATATAAATACAGCTGGTTTCTTAGTTTTCATTGGACCACAACACGCTCAAAAAGGCCATATAATAATATATCTTCAGCAGGTATCTATCATAACACGTTTCGGATCCTGGAATACCCTGATGTGTGTCTCTGACAGCGGTTCTTTGTGTTAGCGTAGTTTTTGACCAAGAATACCGTCATGTGAATTGAAGAATACAAGCATGCAGAATTTATATTTTATTGATATTAAACATGCACTGTAGACATACTGACCAAATGGACGTCAGAATATATGTATTTTATTATTCAACCATTCATCGTCAAAGTTTCCGTATCTGTCAAAAACTTTGTAATCGTATACACAATTAAACGCACGTCATTAGAACTGTCAGACTAAATATTCACGGACCAAAATCTTCCAGCATTTCCATTTTCGATAAGAGGAAATGCAAAAGTTTTTGTTGAGGTTGAATAGTATGCAAACGTTCAATCGTCTATTTGAAAATCAAACCAAAATTAAAATTCAATGTATGTTCTCGTCTTTACGAAATTAAAACGTAACCGACGTGCACATATTACACAACTAAATATAGTTCACTATTTAAGGCAGAAATGCAAGGAGATGATTCAGAGATACCAGTTTAATTTGTTCCAATGGAGACATTGACAATTGGTGACATTTAATCTCAACATACAGTTGTAATTCAAACTCTCTGATCAGTTTCTTAAAATTTCACTGCATTTTGCTTTGTTATATTGTAACAATAGCCCACTGATGTGAAGAGGTCTGCATCACAGGCAAGTGCTTTCCCTTAAATATGTTAACAAAAGTCTTAAAAATGTAGTACGTCCCACAAAACTGCACACGCTTTTGTTCGCATGTTCAGGTAGAGGGAAAGAGCGACAGTCAGAGCTAATTATCACGGAAAGTCTCATCTGAATCATTACTGTCAAATCACGTGCAACTTCCTCGTAAAAGACCTTCTTCTTCTTCTTCTTCTTCTTCTTCTTCTTCTTCTTCTTCTTCTTCTTCTTCTTCTTCTTCTTCTTCTTCTTCTTCTTCTCCTTCTTCTTCTTCTTGTCATTATTATTATTATTATTATTATTATTATTATTATTATTATTATTATTATTATTATTATTATTATTATTATTATTATTATTATTATTATTATTATTATTATTATTATTATTATTATTTGAATGGTTCTGGTCTGCAGAAAGCTTTGACGGTCAAAGCTTTCTGCGGCACGCCATGAATGGCATGCCGCCAAAGAGCGCCATAGAAAGCTATTGACACAGTGTCCAGAGAGGCACTGAAACAGTCACTCCACGTCAAACGTACGAGAATGGTATTCTGAGACGGACACAGTACAATAATCAGCGAACTGATGGAGTGTCTGAGGCATAGCTGGCTCTGTGTCTTCAGCCGTAGGCCAAATATCTTCTCATGTTACGCTGATGTTGGTGACTTATATAATCATTATTATGTAAATACTGATTTTTGGAATAAGGTATGGCAAATCCGATCATGCCTTTGGTCATTCCAAGACAGTGCTACAGAGTGAACATTTTCGGAGACATATCAGACAGAATCGTGCTGTGTTGACGATGTATCTAAGATGATAGCCATCAGCTAGTTTCTCTGCTGCAAAACATACAATCGATCTGCTGATCAAAACATCTTTGTCAAGAAAATTGTCCATTTCAGTAAATGTATAAGTAATAAGTGATAAATGATGATATCATAAAACCGATTTTTAATATTATAATGGCTTCTAGTTTTGTAAATGCGACGATACTGGTAATGGTGATGAGGAGGATGAGGATGACGACGACGACGACGACGACGACGACGACAATGGTGATGCTGCTGCTGCTGCTGCTGCTGCTGATGATGATGATGATGATGATAAAATTGACACTGAGATTAAATGAGATTAAGCACCGACAGCCCTTGAATTATGGTATCACGTTCATGGTTTTACCAAAGACCCTGATGAGGGAAAAATAAGAAAACTTACCTGAATAATGACCAGCATAATACACTGACAGCTACCATGATAATGTAAGCTCTCAGTGTATCATGCTGGTCTTGTATGTATGTATGTATGTATGTATGTTTGTATGTATGCGTGTATGTATGTATGTATGTAAGTATATATATATATATATATATATATATATATATATATATATATATATATATATATATGTATACACTTAAGGGTAACCATAACCATATGACAACATTCAATGATCAGGCTGAGCACAACATTGATGGTCTCACCAAGAGAGACAACGATGACAATGGGAACAAATCTATAATGATAAAGTCAATGCCATAGAATATACACAGACGCACAACCGCACACTTGTATGTATGTATGTATGTATGTATGTATGTATGTATGTATGTATGTATGTATGTATGTATGTATATATGTATATATGTATGTATGTATGTATGCATGTATGTATGCATGTATGTATGTATGTATGTATATATGTATGTATATTTGTATGTACGTACGCACGTACGTGTGTATGTCTGTATGTCTGCGTACGTACGTTTGTATGTATGTACGTATGTGTGTGGGTATTAGGGCTAAACATAAACAAATTCCAAAATGCTGGCTGAAAGGTTATAAATAGCGTATTACCGGAACATCCGCCAACTTGGAGCAGGATGTAAAGTAAGGCGGCATTACATGTTGACAAAGATGACCGTTTAGAGGTGTATTTCCTAAGATGAATCTCTCTCTCTCTTCCTCTCTATCTCTCTCTCTCTCTCTCTTTCTCCCTCTCTGTCGCTCTCTCTGTCTCTGTCTCTATCTCTGTCTCTCTCTCTCTCTCTATCTATCTCTCTGTCGCTCTCTCTCTCTTTCTCCCTCTCTGTCGCTCTCTCTGT
>CAXHWN010002591.1:0-40000 GCA_964020975.1 Hermodice carunculata
CCTTTCATTAAGTTTGTCCCAAGTACTCAATTAAAGGCTGCGCACTTCAAAGTGTTTTTACCTGCAGAAACACAGGCCAAATCAAAGCATGAATGGTCTCTCTGATTTGTCTAAAGCCGGCTTCCATTGGCAGTTGCTGTACCGTGGTAAGTCTCAACGTATTAAGTTTTGAATTAATTAATCTCTGAGAGAGTGTGGCGGACTTATTACTCTCAGAATGATATGCAAATTTAAGTCCACTTTATGTTTTAGATATTCAGTGGATCAGGGCGTGACTGGGTTCAATTGGCTGTGTCGGAAGTGCAAGTAAGCTTAAGCACATTGTTAGGTTAATTAGTGATTTCACGTTATTTCCTGGGCAACTATCATATCATCGTGTTATTGTGTAGCAGTACTGTTTAGCAGTGTTGTGTCTGCTGCCTGTTACTTCTTGTTTTTCTTTCAGGTTTGGGTTTCTTTAAATCTTATGCAATCTTCCAATTGTGGCTTTTTGAACGGTTTCACAGTTTTCACCTCTTTAAATGCAAGTTTCATTACGAAATAGTTTATAAACAGAGGGATATTCTTCAAAAATAAAGGAAAACATTTTAGAGGCAAAATTTGGAGCCGACCAAATACGTCACGTTGCTGAACGATCGAATAAAGGTTGTTTTTTTTAATTTTGGTAATAAGTTTAATTTAAGTATAACATTACGACGATGTGTTATATTTGACTAGAGAAGTAACAAAACTTTGGTTGTTATTAACATTTCCTTGCAAAGACTAGCCAATGCCATTGGCTTGTTCATGAGAGAAAAACTTCAGAAAATTGTGCATGGTATAACTAACATATAATTCAGTAGTGCTGGCTACGTGCTGGAAATTAAAACACGCGTGTCAAACATTCAACATTCAGTGACATTTCTGCGTACAACACACACACACACACACACACACACACACACACATATATATATATATATATATATATATATATATATATATATATATATATATATATATATATATATATATATATATATATATATATATATATATTAAGATTAAAACTAACTATCAGAAGCTGCTTCAGGTAATACCTGTAGATGAATATACCTCTCTCAATTCTTTTATAGCAAATGTCTCATTTTGGATGGATTTAATTGAGGAACCGAAATGATTTCCACAGCACATGACTTTTATTTTGCTTCAATTCTTGAACAATTTACTCACATGGGACAAATTACGCGCTCATAAAAAATTAGGGAAGAGACAACAAGTTGACATTATTGGACAAACTGATGTGTCTCCAAATGTCAAGAATTGCTTAAAATTATTCGGATTACCTATTCGAAATTAACAATTCAGAATATAGTTAGATATAAAACCAACTAAACTGTGTGTGCTTGACAATACACGTATATTTGCAGGTCGGTAAATGAATTCATTCTGACACAAGATCACCAGTCTGTGGTACAGAAAAACGGACGTAACAGTTATTATTTTAGACGTGTAAAATCAATTAATTGATATGTCCATCAAGGACTTCGTACCGCATGGTCCATGGAAAATGCCTTTGCAATATCAGTAGCGAAGACGAGTCTTTTCTGGTGGACAGTGTAGCAACCAAAAACCACTGAAAAAAAAAACAACAACATTAGAACCAGAGAAATATGTGTCAATGCTAGCAACCTTTCCGGCACCTGTTTCCACTCCAATCGGAGCAGCAGATTTCCCGTCATCTACCGCAACTTTATATTAATTGGCGCACCATCTGCATGGACTTGATTACAATCACGTTGACATGAAGCGCCAAACAAAAACACATATATTACTGACCCATATGGGTTTGTTAAACAAAGAAAACAAAGTGTTATTAACGAATAGAGGTTGATTTAAAAAAAAAACCATACAGACGGGAGAGAAAAACGGGATAAATGTCTGCAAAACTGGATATATCTCTTTTAAACAGTTGAAAAACTGTCTGTTAAGGCCGAGGCACTGTCTCAGCATTTTGTCAAAGACAGTGGCTTTTGTAGAAAGGGAAAACAAACCAAAAGACTAAGCATAATTACATTTATTCTTGTATTGCATAAAAATAAAAATGGTCATAAGCAAGACATACAAAGTTAAATAATACCAATTTCAGTCCGCTGTAGATATCATATCTTATGTCATGTTTCCTGGTGTTAAACAGTTACTGTTAACATGTAGAAAGAAAAGCAAGCAAATTCAAGCATATACCTGACTGGTGAAATAACAAGAAACGGATAAAACCCGGTTCAAGCTTACCTCGCACCAGGACAAATGTTTGTAAGTTTGCCCACTATATATTTATATATCTCTCAGTCAATTACACGTACATATGTTTTGTCATTCTAAGTCAGTTTAAAGTGTAGACGAACAGGACTTCAGCTGTGTCACAGGACGTTAAACCAGGTTTCCAGGATAGCAAATGTCTTCTGCGCACTTCTTTGTTTGGAAATAAAGCATTGTGACACCTTATGCAATGTATGAGTTATTTCTGTCTGTAGAAATGAAGTGCAGGAGCCATAAAACAGCCTTGAAAAAGTCGATTTTTGAGTGCAGTTGTGCGCCGACGAAACGTCTTATAGGCGAGCGGCCAGAGACCCATTTTGGAGAATTTAATTACTCCACCGTACAAAAAGCTACAACATGATTTTTATTTATCTTTAGGGTCCCCTAAAACTATTTTGCCCTGTTGTCCTCAGTTACCAGTGTTTGGTTGCCATGGGAACGGCATCTTTGAACGTCACCTTTTTTCGGCAAAATAGTTCATTTTTGTGCCATCTGCTTATGCTTGTTAGCAAACTATCATATCTATATTGCTTTCACTACACAAAATATACATTAAATTAATTTTTCCATTCTAAGATACTGCTTCTCTGCTCCCAGACAGGAAATAAATGCTACAATGTGAAACTTGAAATGTAACAATCAGGCTTAATTATAGGTAGGACCATTTTACTTAAGGTCGTCAAAAATGTCGAAAAGGCAACGAGCACCATGTGCTCTTCTTTTACCCCAGTATCTTATCATTATTTACATACAAAGCATATCTTCCTCTTTTTTTATGACTAAAATTGCACGTTGTGATAGCAGATGCCATACCATTTAGCATAGCAGCGCCACAAGAGAATAAATGGACAGAACAAGTCGTCACGGAGAGAATAGAGGGTGGGGTATGCCCCTCACCAATTACATCCTTCGGCAAGCATATATGTGATCAATCACGTATATACCCTTGTGTGACCTTCCACTCTTTTCCGCCCTGGGAGGGGGGGGGGTAAAATATTTAAAATATCATTTTCTCTAAAATCGCTTAGCCACTTGCTTTGAAATTGCAAGGGGACACCTCTGGGGATTCGTAAGTCTGAATTTGTTCAACGGGTGGCACTGCTTTTTTCTTTTCTTTCTTTTTTTTTTTTTTTTTTTTTCTTTTTTTTTTTTTTTTTTTTTTTGCAATTTTATTTGTTTTTCTGCTATTTTCTACTTCTCCAGAAGTGTCCCTGAAATTGTTCTGAAACTTGGTGGAATTCTACCTCCTGGAAGGAGAAGCAAAATTGTTGACTAGGTGGTGATGCTATTGACCCTTGACAAAATTTTTAATTTGAGTTTCTATCAGTTAATGCATGCATTACTGTTGGTTACAGTCTAAGTCAATGGGAATTACAATAGTTGTTTACATTGTCGACTTCTTCGAAAACATCACCAGCTTTTAGATTCTTATAATATATTCCCCTTTTTCTAATGGCAAAATCATAAAATATCTTTTTCTCTTTACACTGCATTGCTAGTTGCCTCAAAATTGCGTTGAAACACTTCTGATTACCCCTTGACCATGGTAGGACTTTCTTTAAGTTGAAGGTCAGCCGAGAACGGGCTCATCACTTTTCTTTTCAGCTCCGCTGACTTGTCAATCAGCTGAGTTTATAGGATGGTCCGTCATCCGTCCGTCCTCAATTCACATTTTCGACTTGTCAAAAGTAGTGCACTTCCAACGTGGCGAGGATGTACTTTTGACCGGTTTCAACCACATTTTTTTTAAAGGGTCATGCTCGAGTGATATTTAAATTTTTAAAAGGATTTTGGGGGGTTTATGTTTTGAAACATTCTTTTAAAAATCACTCTACTCTCAAACTGCTTTGCTAATTGCTTCGAAATTGGATAAGCACACTTCTGAGGATCCTTTTAATTAGTTGAACTAGTGGCACTGCGTTTTTATACTTATTAAACGGATTTTTGTGTGGTTTTACTATTTCCGACTTCTTCAAAGTACTCACTTAAATTGCTGTGGGGTTTACTGGAAATATACCTTGTGGAAGGGTCAGACATAGTTGTCCACTAGGTGGTCATGTTCCTCATTCCAGATTTTGAGCTTTTTTTAATATCGATACTTGTCAGTTTATTTATACATTCCTTTTGATTATTATGTTTGTCAATGGGAATTACAAGAGGAATTCATATTTTCGGCCTCTCTAAAACCTTCAGCAAGATTCACTGAAAACCTGGTGGGGATATACCTTGGGAGGTTTCTTCCATGTTTGCCCAAATGATTACTCTCCAGGGATTTTTATCTTGTTTACAATTTTTTGCCCTTTTTTTTTTGGCATTTTTTTTTTCACGGGAACCGCATCACCAATTGCTTGCATGCTTCGAAGTTGCATAGGGACACATCCAATGATCCCCACACCGTTATTTACTGACTTGTCAGTCAGCTGAGCTTATCTTTTGGTTTTCCGTTCGTTTTCCGTGCGTTGTCCGTCAACATTTCCATTTTCGACTTCTTCTAAAATAAAACGTCAACCAGATCCACCTCAAACTTAGTAGGGATGTGCCTTGGGTGGGTCACTACCATGTTTTATGCTCCAGTGATTTTTTATATGTTTTTATGATAATTATCTTTGTTCTTTTCAGGGACAAATCTTTAAAAATCGTCTACTCTAAAGTCGCTCACCTAATTGCTTTCATATGGCACAAGAACACCCCTACGGACTCCTAGTTCCTAATTTGTTCCCCGGGTGGCGCTCTGATTTATTCCTATCTTTATAATAATTTTTGACGTCTTTATGCTATTTTTTTACTTCTTCTCCAGACCCGTAAAAATGGGTGTTCACAAGGTGGCACTGCTGTGGATTTAAAGATTTTTTTTTTCAATTCGGATACTTATCGGTAAATGCAGCTTTCCTTTTTATTACTACGTTCTACTTTGTGGATATCTTCCTTGTGGAAGGGTCAAACAAAGTTGTTCACTATATGGCACTGCTGTGAATTCCCGATTTTTAACGATTTTTTTTTTTAATTTTCAATTCGGGTACTTATCAATAAATGCACCTTTCTTATGTAAGTCAATGGGCATTCTAATGCTAATTCATAATATCGATCTCTCCTCCCAAACCTTCATCCAGATTGACCTCAAATTTGGTGGCAATGTACATTGGGTGGGTCTCTACCAGGTTTGTTCAAATGGTTGTGCTCCAGGGATTTTTTTGATTTTTTTTTTGTTTGTCTCTTTTTTTTTTGGGAGGGGGGGGCAAATCTTAAAAAAATCTTCTCCCACAACGCTCACCCAATAGCTTTGATATCCCACAAGGACACTCCTAAAGACTCCTGGTCTCCCTAAATGGTTCATCGGGTGGCGCTGCAATTATATTCTGTTTTTCATTTTTTTCTGTGTTTTTGCTATTTTTGACTTCTTCTCCAGAACCATCACTCAGAATTAGCTGCAAATCGTAAAAAATCTTCTTCTCTAAAACTGCTCACCCCAGTTGCTTTGATTTCACACAGGGACACCCCCTAGAGACACATATTTCTTAATTTGTTCAGTCCCACCTGATATTTGGCAAAATCGAAAAAAAAATCTTCTCTGAAACCACTTGGCCAATTGCTTACAATTGGACACTTCTGGGTACCCCTAGATCCTCATTTGTTAAGGAGGTGGAGTTCTGATTTTAAAAAAAAGCCAACAACATTTTTAAATGATTTATGTGTGTTTTTCGCTATTTTCAACATTTGCTCCAAACCTTTATTTAGATCATGCTGAAACTTGGTGGAAATGTTCCTTGTGGTAGGGTCAAAGAAACCTGTACACTAGGTGGCATTAAACATTATAGTTTGTTTATGAATGGTCAGCTGAGCACAGGAAAATCCTCTTGTTTATGATTTTTGTGTGTTTTTTCGACTTCTTCTCCAGAACCGCCACTCAGATTAAGCTGCAAATCTTATAAAATCTTCTCCAAAACTGCTCGCCTAATTGTCTAGATATCACACGGGGACACTCCTAGAGACTCCTAGTTCTTACTTTGTTCAGCACCATCTGATTTTTTTTAGCAAAATCTCAAAAAATCTCTAAAATCACTTGGCCAATTCCTTCGAAATTGCATGGGGACACTCCGGGTAACCCTACAACGTGATTTGTTCAGGAGGTGGCGCTCCAATTTTTTTCTTTTTTTTTTTTTAATGATTTTTTGTGTGTTTTCGCTATTTTCGACATCTTCTCCAAACCGCCATTCAGATCATACTGAAACTTGGTGAAAATGTTCCTTGTGGAAGGGTCAAAGAAAGCTGTTTACTAAGTGGCATTGATCACTTCTGTTTGTTCATGAAGGGTCAGCTAAGTACAGAAGTGTCACAGTCCTCTTGTTTTGTAGTTGTGTGCGTTTTCGTTTTTTCGTCTTCTTGCTTCCAAATTATATGTTAGATTCTCTGAAAACTCAATACACATATACCCGTTCTTAATATCAACCAAATTTGGTCATTACATGATGATGCTGTTGCCAGTTTAATGATTTTCAACAAATTATCGAAATTAGAAAAAAATGGAAAGGGTGTGTGAACATATCACCATTGTTACCCTAGGGATTGCAGGGAATCCTACAATAGTGGTGACTGTAATATTAAATCACTATATTATTATCAATAAAGCTCCAAAACTGGGTTTCATGGCTTAAATACAGTACAACATACAGAAAATGTGAAATCGTGAGAGTAAATATTTACTTTATGTATGCTTTGTTTTTTTCCCCTTTAAACAACCAGAAGTAAGGACAACATGCCGAAATATTATCTCCAGAAGCTAAAGATAAATTTAGGACATGTGTATTTCTGTACGGTGGGGTAATTAAACTCCTGAAATATAGCTCTTTTTGGGAGTTGGCAGCTCGCCTATTAGACGTGATTTAGATCCATTATTTGAGTCATACTTCAAAGCCGACACGTAAACCGTTAAGGAATATGTCGCTCCACTGTAGGACCTTTAAAATTAATGTCAACTTAGTGATTTACTTAAAATAGGTAAGGTTGCCTAACCGTACCTTAAGTCATTTCAATTGTATACTGATGTACTACTTAAACTGTTCACATCCAGTCCAGAAATCGAATATGGCAACCAGCAACCAGGAAGACATTGATGCGACAATTAATAACAATATATGATTTATTTGTTCACAGAGGTTCCGGATGGGTTTTAACTCGCATATTGGAACGAAAACTTAATCAAATAAGACTATTCTATTCAGGTGTGTGTGCCATGTGGTTTTTCAGTGTAAGCACAACAAATAATAAACTCTTCATTTGTTCTGTTCTAGCTTTGATGTTTCCTATGACAGAAAAAATCTCACAAATGGTGCATTGTTCCGAGCATTTAGACAAATTTAAGTCAAAAGTCCACACTTCAGAGAGACCCCAGTTACATAGTCAGCTGTGTTCTGCACAAGCTCAGGTCTAAGGACTTTGAAGTTGTCAAAGTATTCTCAGCATATTATATCTCTTTTGTGAAACATGCGACATTTCAGACAGCCTACAGAAACTTAAAGGCTGCGCCTTTGTCATCCTGTCAGTTTTTGAGAGTTGCGTTGAAAATTAACTGAATAGAAGTTATGTTATATCATGATAAAGACTGCGTTCAGTGGGGAAATAAATGCTTCAGAGATCAGGAGCATTATATTTTCGAACTTTGTGTGCCCAGTACAAGCCAGTGGTCTCGGAGTGGCAGCTAAAAACACATTTGACCTGGAGATAAATAGGTCGCGCTGTAGGGATCATTGTCATTTGACGGGAATTAACCCTGGTTTCACTTGCAATGCTTGCAATAGATACGCCTGTTTAAATAACATAAAAAAATCCTGCAATGATTCATAACGAATAAAATTATGAAATGAAGCGAATGTGGAAAATATTAACAAAAGTAATTCCGAATTTTTTGGAAAAATATTTAGCATTACAAATAGCAGGCTTCTTATTAACAGCCTCTTTACAGTTGAGTGACGCTTATCTGGGGGAACTGGCAAAAATCCTTATGACTAAAGGAGTAAATACCTTTAGACTGACCAGAATGCACTTCTCGATATCACTAGATGATATAGTGATATCGCCAAGTTGGACTGAATGTCAAAACGGCTTGTCATATTTCTGGGTCATGTGTGTGCCATGTACATTCAAGTATATAGCATGTTTTTGTTCCTAGAGTGGAGATCGAAATTAATTCCAGCAGAGAGTCATCCGGTCAGGAATTTTGACAGAATGTCAGGGCAGGTCACGTATTTCTCTGCAAGCGAAACGTTAGCACCCCTTTTTCGCCATATGATGTGATACCTGTGTAAGGGAACGATAAGAGACTTCCTGTTTCAGTTACACGCTTCATGTAAAGTGATACCTGGATATTGGAAAGGTTCATTTTAAAAGGCACGAGAAGGTGCATTTTCCATTCTTTCTCAAAGTCAAACATGGTTATGGATACGTACTCTAAGTGCAAGGCCTCTGTTACGGGTGTTTAGGTAGGATCTGTTGGATAAACAATGGACATGGAGACCAGGAAGGAGTTTCATCCCTTTGGTTTCATTTTGGTATGTTCTGAGGAGTCCGTAAACAACAGCGTACCTGGAGATTACTGCAGTTAGGGGGACATAGTCAACAAGTCGACGGAAAGCAATGAATATATATGTGAACGTTGCTAACATGGCAGCAGTTGAGTAAAAATCGACGCACATTGGTTAGTTCGGCATTTCTAAAAACTGTCGATTAAGTTTAACATACCAAGGACAAAGGCGACAATTTTCCATGCAGGACACATTTATGATGCTTTACGTTGCAATTTTTGGTACTTTATTAGCTGACATATTTTTAGAATTTTAGGAACATTTGGATATGGTTTCATGGGTTAGACCTGTTAGTTACTTTAGTTCACCACATTGGAGTTGGTTCCATGTCTGAAAACGACAAACGTAGTATCAGATCTTTTGTCCATTTCATCGCGGAATCTGGAACAAAAAAAGGAATGCTTTAGCAACGCCAATAATCCTTACAGAGCAAATACATGTATTACTGTATCAAATGAAAAATGCTTAATACCATATAGACTGTATAAGAAACTGTAAGGTGTGGGGGAGGGGGGGCAGTGACATTCGAAGAAGGAGATTGAGCTAGTGAATCCTGCTGGGCCTCCGGATAATTCCGCAACAAGTGATATGTTGAAAGTAGATGTCGAGTATCTTCCATCAGCATTCGAGGCACACAGCTTCTAGACTTTAGCTCTATTTATGATGTGAGTGTTCTCGCAAGTGCTTTCACTAGCAACAGAACATAGGTTGCAATTGACCCCGTATGAACGACTGATTTCCTCAAATTGCGCGATAACTCTAACCTTACTTCGTGCATGACTGCAATTGGAAAATTGTATCTTGACTTGCAACACAGATTTAGGACTTCAGGGAGCATTCGTGTTTAAGAACAACGTTGGATGCGTTCATGTAGATATTTTAGGTTGGAAGTGAGCGACTATTTATTCAACCATTTTAAATTCAACTTCTTTACGTTTGTGTCGAATAGCGCATTAGAAAGGACCTGAATGAAGGCCAACAAAACAATAAATGTATGGTTGATGAACAACTTGGTGATATTTTAAACAAAAGTCATCAAAACCAACGGTTCATTGAAGCAAATGATAAACTAGAATTTAGCGATATTTGTAAAGAGGTTTCAAGGAGTCCAACGGCAAAATATAACGGCCAGCGAATATATGTATTACAGACTGTGGAACGTATATTTGTACCAGCTTGTCAAATTTCCCGAGCAAAATTCAACAAGCTCCTTATCTATCACCTTCGCAATATCTTGGGGTGTATATTCATGATGAACATACAGAAATATCAACCCTCCATCCCAAGAGAAAAAAAGAATAAGGCCGGTAGTTGTACCTGTATAATTATCATTAGCATAATTAAGGTACAATGGCCTGAAAAATACAAACGTGGCTTTGGAAACTTGGAACTGTCTGTTTGCTGACCAGAAATCTACTACGCCATCTACTTACGCCATACACACGACTTGACTCAACAGATATCCTTTGTATTCTACAAACTGTCCCTCTTACTTTGCCATCGTGCCTCATAAATCACTACTGCAGGGCATGGACATTTTGTTACTCCTTATGAATCTGGAATCCGTCTCATATTATATTGTACTATGTCCCTTTTACTTCTTTGTAAGTACTAAGATATTTTGCAAACATTAAAATTTAAACCTTCCGCACGGCAATGTACCCTATAATGTATATATATATATATATATATATATATAATCTAGCACTCTATAGACATTTCACAGGTCTTAAGATTGTAGATAATTTAGCCCCAGGGTAAGGTTAAATATGTAAATTGGGGGAATCTGGATATGGTTACGTTACAGTGGCAGTCAAATGAGCTAAAATGATCTGTTTAATATGTGTGCATCACTTTTGATTCATACTTATAAATTATATAGGTTCATGCTGGTGGCATTTCTTTAAAATGAGGGACCAAAAAATTGCAATGTATATTCATTATATATTTCCCTATGGAACCCATGTATCACTGCAGCACAGGTGAACTAAAGATGCATATTAAAAGTACTTCAGCCCAGGTAAACAATGCATTTTGTGTTTCATATTGGCCACAACCCGTAAGAGGTCCTCGCCAGGGAAAATGAATGACCATACTTATCTGATTAACTAGCATAAATAAACCTTAGGGAATATAGCAGTGATATTATCTGTACCAGAGTTTGCCTTTGAAGTACCCCTAGTAGGACTTGTGGAATTATCAAAGAAGTGTAAGCAGCATGTTGATCACTACTTCAAAATCTCTTTTCATTTTGTAATAAAATAAAATTCATAAAATTCATTATCTCTTTTTGTTTTCTTTCTGCACACCCTTGGGTAATCATAGCCAAACTTCTTTCATTCCTTTATCAAGCATCTGATGCATGTTTGTGTCTGACAGTAGATCATATGACAGTCCAGATATTTTCAGAATGGCACCCCAAGTCAGCTTTGGAGTGGTGAATAATGAGCTGGATAAACGGGTATTCCTTCGATGAAAGGATGTTGAAATTCCCGTACACGTCCCATAACGAAAGGACATCTGCCAATAAATATAGATCATGATGCTCTCTCAATACTTTCAAGCGAAACATTGTCTCTGTACATGATCATAAGTCTCTTCCCTGATACCGTGTCCAGCACGTTTACTAAAAAAAATACATCAGTGGATGGGAAGCAGGTCTACTGGAAACGTACCATCATGTCTATGTCCTCATAGCGATAGACCCCCTTCCTATTCAACAGTTCTTGCTGGAGTTCTTTAAAGTATCAGCCGATGTTTGAAGTCATTTATGCCTCCAGCTATTTCATCCAGACTACGATTTTGAAACTGCAATGAATCTATAAACCAAGCATTCCCAATGAAAAAGAACTTTCACAACTTTGCGGAGTGCATTGCATCTCTCCCACGTCAATTTTTCAAACAGCTTCCTTCACTTCATGAGCATCACATCCTCCCAAGTTGTGAATCTGCACTGGTATAATGAATTTGGAGTAGGAATATACCGTTTGGTCGAGTGCAGCATCATCCTCTGATTCGTAGTCTTCTTTCCCCCTTAAACACACAGTCCAACATGTCTCTTCTTTTCTTACCTTTGACATAAGCAGGCCTGTATGAAACAAATATCACTTTGTGTTGCACCCCCATGATGGCCATTCAAGTGGAACTGATCACACACCTTGTCAGACTGTGTATATGTTGGCTTTTTACAAAGGTAACAAATAGTTTGCTTTTGTCTTTCTCTGTCATCATGATAGGCACAGAATCATTCAGCATATCGACAACTATGCATATTTCTAGTTTCAGTGATCCACAAAATTCCTAGCAAATTTGTTTCACCCACCCAAGGGAAATCAAGGTCGTCTCTGCACAGGGTGTATATGCAAAATCCTAAAGGAGAGTGAAAGCTGTCTTTATAGTATGAATGCCTTGCCTTTCATTGAATGGAACAATGATAAACTCAAAATCAGAGTAAATTACAAAAGAGACCACCAACTTGTTTCCTAAATTCTTGAATCTACAAACACTGCCTGTTTTTGCCATCTTGATTTTCTGTAGACCAAATGCTTTGCCCGCTGTTCTATTACAAAAGGTGTTTTGCAATACCAACAGAGATACATTTTTCCATTATCCTGAGTTTAGTGAGATCTCAGCCATCCTTTAAAACAGACTTCTTCTTGGGACTTCTCCACTTTATACACAACTCTTCTTGATTCTGATTTAAAAGAATGTATTCATTCTTTCATATATAAAACATATGAAAAATAGCTTTCAAAGAAAGACCATATCTTATAACGATGCATATTTTGGTAATGATATGAAGGATGGCCAGTTTGTATTGGAATACGATCACTTTGTTGAATAGACCTGTTCATACCGAGTTGTACCGAACTCTTCGGGAACGTAATTAATTATGCATTCCATTGTTGGCCTGATTGTCCAATCAGCAAGTAGCCGAGTCGGGCCCACGCCGTCATACGTTTACAACGGATTCCACGGCAAACGCTAGTGATTACAGCATGGATTGCATTGAACAGTGCGAATCTTTTGCCTGAATTGTCACATCAGTGGTGAAACGTGCATTTATAGACTGCTGACGGTATGATATTTGTTAAATCCAAGCACATCTTGTGTTTTACTTTCTTATCCTTCCACGTGTAATCCGGCCTTCGTGGCCGAGCACAAAATGTAAACAAAGCAGGGTGCGCTTCCCGAAGTGAACCGAATAAACCCGAGTCCTATGAACAGGTCAATTGTTTACATTTTTTATCAATAACATTTATGTCAATTTTGGAGATTCCATCTTTAGACAAATAGTGGGTGCCAACTGTGCATCTGTTTTTGGCAATTAATATTTATTTAGTATGACTATACGTTTCTTGTAAAACCTTCAAAAGATAAGCAATTTTCTGATAAATATTTAATGTTGACATTTACATATATTGATGACTCATTAAGCATAAACAATAAACCCTTTTGAGAATACATTTTACAAATGTACCCTGACCATTTGGAATTCAGAGAAACTACAGAAAATGACATGGAATATTCATTTTAGACACCATAATGTATAACGCTAATAGTGAAGTGAAGTTTAATTATATGACAAACGGGGTGATTTGGAATTTATCATGTAAATTACCATCCTACGGATAGTAATATTACACCCGGGTCAGCTGATGGTGCCTATATAGAGAGGTTTAGCAAAACCGGTTTGTATGTGTATGGCTGAAAAAGGTTAACACGTCACAGAATCCAGTGCGCCAGGTGACACAAAGACGTACAGGGGCATTGGATCCACGCGAACACAACATCTAGAGATAGGCCTAGCCAAAGTGTTATTTCTATTATTCCTTTCTTTAGTTTTATTTTTTTAAGTAGGCATTTCCATACTGTGAAATGACTATTTGAAATATATAATACCAGGTTTGCAAATATGAAGGTCTTTCGTGTACATTTATGTGTTTTATGACTCTTGATCTGGGACATATTGTGATTATGTAAATTCCGCCTTTGCTTCGTGTTTCTGGAGGAAGGGAGAAGCTAGTGAAGAAAATTTTGATGTACATAGTGGTATGCCTATACCCCCCTCCTCCTTTCCCCCCTTTGATAAACCTTTGTGTAGACTTAAGGTTCTTGACGCAGATTTAGTATTCATGTCAGCTAAACCACCCATTTGCGACAGTGAGTACAGCATTGGATATTGAGGTAACCGGTATATAGGCCTACAGACCTAGGCCTGTTTATAGCGACTAGCGCCCAGGTTAACACACTGCATAGGCATGGTCTATTGAACAGCATCATGGATACATTTTGATATGCCTAGACAAAAATGAATAAAATTTACCGTTGCATTTTAAAGGATGGGGCCTACTGTAATGTCTTTGTTTTATCTTAAGAATATTCTTAAATCTGGGATTTTTAGATCGATTCGTATTACCCGTTTTCTAAAATTATAGTGAGCACTTAAATTGCAGTTAGGCATCTTATTAAACAGAAATGTGTGGATGTTCAGCTTTCAGGGGTAATTGCCAAATTAAAATTGGTTGGCATTACATTTCATTTGTTACAAAATTTACTAGGAAACAAAATTATGCCAATATATAGAAGGCAGAAGAGTAATTACATATCTAAATTAACATAAACAAATAAATATATGCAAGTCTACATTTTCATAATAAGACGTTGTTTCAAAATCATGATTGGCAGAGGCTTGTCCTTTGAAAAGTGGTCAAAAGTTTTAATTTACGCGCATCAAAAACATGAAAAATAAAAGAAATAGATATAATTCTTAGTAGAGGGGCCTTGCAGCCAGTTTCTCTGAAAGACGCAAGTTTTTCTTTGCCTACTGATCAATAGCCTAAGCCGAGGTTAAATCTGACTGGGACATATATAGTCGGTGGGTCTGAGTTAAGAGATTTAATCTTAGAAAGTCTCGACTATGGCAGGTCTATATGCTTTAACCCTATATGGTTCACTCATATTTCACTCATTTATTAGGTACATTTTAAAAAAATAATTCAAATTTGGCCACAGTTTTCAGAAACTCATAATAACTAGGCTTTAAGCAGAAACAGGCTTACTGTCTGTCGCACCTGGTATATTCAGACACTGCATATGTTGCTTTCTGTGTTTCCGGTGTAAATTTTTCAATTAATTTTTAATTAAACCAGGAGCCTACAAATTGTGGTAATTAGTCTACTAAATGACATGTACAGCAATCTTAAGAACATTAATGCCCTTGATAAATGTGTTCGTTCCCTTCACATATACTATATTGTGTTAAGGTCTGAAGTAAAGCTATAGGCCTAAATTAGGCCTATGTAAAGACCTAGGTCTCTATGAGTTGTACCAGAAGAAACCACACAGAATGTTTGTCATGGAGTTTTGCTAGCCTTTTCACCTATATTAAGATACATGTAGATCTCTGAACAATTAGAAGTTCGTTCTCTTCCATCAGATATCATGGGTCTAGAATAATTACTTCAGTTTAACAGTAATTTGACATTAAGAATGCGGCCTAAGCATATAAACGTTCCGGTCCAACTTATCCTATATGCATGACAAAACATTGCTATACTTCATTGCAAAGAAATATATATCATATCATAACATTCATTAATTAGCAATGGTTTTTGAAAATAATTAAACATTTTATATATATAAATCTGCTTGTCAGGCTTTCTCTATGATAGCATTCGCAATGACGAAAATGATGAATGATCCCGCCCTCATCTACGCACCGATGTAAAGGTTTAGCACAGCACTATATGCGTAGATTTCGGAACAACATTTACGTAAAAAGCTTGGAGATTAAGCGATCAATTAATACAATTACCTCTAATGCTGCAAACAGTCGCAAAGTAACCACAAATGAATTGATTCATAGCCTGTTGTCGTCAGTGCTAAAACAGTAGTTCCGGTCCGCCAAGCTTCATGCGACAGCGTGGGATTTGCTCAAGCAAATTTGCAGCATCAGAAACGTGTACGGCAAGGCTAGCGTACACGTTCAGTTCACGTTTTGTTAAACTCCTAATATGCGCCATGGATAATTGCGTTTGATAATGTATACACCGTTTTTCACAACTTTGATTCCCATCATTTACTGCTGTTTTGAAACTTGTGAAACAGGGATGTTTGAAAATGAAATTAAAACAATAATTACTTCAGGTGTTCGGTAGAAAAGAAAATCGATTATACAGATATCCATTGGGTTTGAGATGTTATGTAAAAAATTTAATGATTAGGTAAACCTAACAAGTGTAACTGACATTTTATACAATAATGATATATCATTGGAAAGAGAAACATCAAATCAAAATTAAAACTGCCAGTTTTGACTAACGCCTACGTAAAGTTGCTGAGTCAGCACTTTTACTATTGCTTTACATATCACTGCCCATGTCTACTTGTAAAATTCCTCATTTTTGTGTAGAAACCTTTACAATTAACATACAAAATTCTTCTGGTATACTTGTGGAAGAATATTCAAATATGAATTTTAATTTTCTTTTTTGTTCATTTTATTGAGAAAACTATCATGTTATCATTTGATATGATAATTTTGCATCTTCAGCACATTTGTGATGCAAATTTGGTATTGTGTGCCACATTTGGTCACAATTGCATGGATATTTGCACAAATACATCAACTTTCTATACTTAAAACATTATCTTGAAGTATGTATGTTGCCTTAATATACATAGACATACTGGTATTGAAATTGACTTGTCACATATTAGTGATACCACAATTTGGTTGTAAACAGGTCGTAAATTATGACCAAACATGTCCCTAGCTGGGAGAAAGGTCGAACTAAATGTATTCTGGGGGGTTTCCGGTTACGTTTTCTTTTAACAAGGCCTCTTTTGAGAATCAGCTCCTCGACAATTTACAGAATTCAGAAGTAATGCTTTTTCCTGGGACATAAAAGGAAGTACTTTACAGAATTTGAGCTGATGGTACATTAGCCAAGAAGCAAGGAGTGTCATCAGCTAACTCACTAATTTTAATTACAGTGTCCCCAATATAATTAACTTTGGGCGAATTTATGCACTAAAGCCACCATTGTATATCTGAACGTGCCCACCAGTTAAGGTAGATATGATGGTGAAGCTGTTTTGCATTCATGGACAATCCAATACACTTCCTAATAAAGGTCTTCCCACATCGTACTACACCCGCACAGAATGTAAGTTACCCTATTAATGACAAAAGTTGACACTTGGTACATTTTTTTACTGCAGACCATGAATGCAACAATAGAAGTATTTCACACATGCGCCCATTTGATATCGTAAGACGTTGGTCCTCGTTATTAATTATGATGCCCAAAAATTTAAATGAGGTGCAGCCCAAACTATGTTAGTTGGATGCACAACAAAACCAGCTTTGGCGCATACATCCATCATAATTTTGAGATTTCCATTACAATCCGCCTCTGAAGAGGCAAAGGTAGCATAATCATCCATATAATGTAGGATGTTCTTAGCTCACTATCTCGCCATGATAAACTGCAGTGCTTCCGCAAATGTATCAAATTGCACAGGAGAAGAACGTGTACCGAATTGAAGTACAGTACTACACCAATATTCTTTACGGTTAGTGCCTGGTGATTGCCTGGTAAATCTCTGTTAGTGCCAATCTTGGGGTTGCACAGCTACGTGTTTGAATGCATCTTGCAAGTCTAACTTTGCCCCATAGATAACTTTACAGCCATTGCTACGTCGTATGTTCTAACATGTTCGGACCGCATCATCTATTGATTGAAATCTAATAGAACATTCATTTGGATAAACAAAATCATTAATAGATTCCCCGGGAGGATACGAAAGATCATGTATAGTTCTGACCTTCCCAGAGTCCTTTTTCCTAAAAGCTCCTAACCGGCTACTAACAAAGCTTTCAAAAGGTTCATATGAAAAAGGTCCAATAAGGCGCTGTTTCAAACTCATAAGTAGATGGCCAATTTGGTTTCTCTCGCGTCTTTTGTGGACCTGCATATCCTATCGGATATCCCGAAGTCATGTTGTCCATGACTGATTTAATGCAATCCTAATCCGGGTGATGTGATAACTCCTCAGTAAGGAAAGTTCAGTAGGGAGTTTACCGTTACTGTCCCATTATGCACGCATGGTGAAGTACAAGGTACTTTTACAGCACGCGAAAACACCATTATGATTATTTACTAAGCAGTGGGTTGGACCCGCCGGTGGTCCGCCACGGGTGCAGTTTCCGAACTTAATACAGTATTCATAGGGCATATCACCCCTGCATCCTCTGTAGACACACATCCTGCAACAGGCTGCAAAGTTACACTTAATGGTGTTGAAAGTGTTGCATGTTTCTTGTGATACGGGATTTCTGGCTTGAAGACTTGAAACTTGTTGGAACTGGAAGCGATTGGCCAACGCTCCCCTTGACGCCGGCGAAACCGCAGGAAAGGGGCACTCCTCGAATCATGTATGATCAAACGACTTACGTCTGGGACAATGTGGAGCTGTCGATAGCACAGGCGAACTGAAAAGTCTGTGTGCTATGCGCATTCCCTTTTGCGTATATAGTAATACACAAGGCATCCCACTCATCGTGTCAACATTCAACAGTACCTTTGCATTTGCTTGAATAAAGTTAACATTTCCTCGAGGCTATGATCAAACCATATGATATGTGCCGTAAAAAGGCAAACTGTCACCCAATTCAAACACATTTCCCCGTCGTCCTCACAATTCCACTGGTTGTGCACTGCCAGATTAGCCCGCACTTGACGTCTCGTAGTTGTATCGGGTGACAATTTTGCCCTTTTACGCAGTTACCGGACGTTAAAACCATGGAAATTCTGTGGCAGACGCTGACAAAAAAACTGTTTGCGAGTTTCGGCCTGTATTGAAACGTGTTTAGTGTGAGGTAGAAGGTTAAAATGTTGCTCGTCTTATAGATTAGGCTATAAGACACACAGACACATATGGTTTACCACAGCCATGAGGACATGTTACCTTTATTCAAGAAAATGCAAGGGCACTGTTGAACGTTGACACGGTGAGTCACTGAGTAGGATGCCTTGTGTATTACTATAAACACACAAGGGAATGAGAACAGCACACAGACTTTTCAAATTTCAGTTCGCCTGTGGTCGATCATATACTGGTCGCAACAAATATCGTGATCAATAAATTATCATCCAAATTCTTGAATTGTATCGATTTCCCAGATAAGTTAGCACAGTGCTTCATGTCAAAAAGGATCACAGCAGGCCACACATATTTTCGATCAAACTGTAGCATTAATACTTTGTAGTCAGACATGGAATTATATACCGATAATCCATGGAAATTGACCACATAGCACAATTGAGAAGTTTCCATTTGGCAGTCTTTCATCTGTAAGCCATATTTCCATCTTTATCCAAATACGACTGAATCTCATTTATCTCGTTGGAAAATGACAAGTTGGGTAAGAATTCTGTAAGACAGACGTACTCAACCATCAAAGCTGTCTAAATTGTCTTATCTGTCAACCCAGGAATCACACGATTTGACAATAAATCCATATAACTGTCCACCGGGAAGAGACCAGGTATGGTAGATTGTGGGACAGTCCCAACTACAATTGGCAGTTGGTGTGACGTTAAAGCCTGACCTCGTAGCACATTATATCCAAATGGTTCCCTTCTGGATCGCTGGTTTACATTAGAACATAATCCGGGTTGCAACGCTGCACCACCACTCGAAAATGCCACATGGGCGGCACATGGAAAACGGATTTTCAAAGTTGGTTCTGATGGGTTGGAGACACTGTCCCTATTGTTCTGGCCTGTTATCAGAGACATCTGGTGTCGCAACATCGTTACTTCAGCCTTTAAGTCATTGACAGTTGTGAATGGCATGTCCACGTGGCCCTTGTCCTGGCTTATGAAGGGGTTTGCTCCCGTTGGAATAGGCAAATCACTCACCGGGGAGGGATCCTGTGCTCTCTTACGACTAAATGCCCCAGTGTCCATATATATTTTCTCTCCAGTTTGTGATCTCAGGATATTAACAGGTGATTCCGTCAGGAGCTTTTTAACTGCTGGCGAAGATTCAGCCTTTTCATTTTAGCATTTGCACGGTCCATAGGGTCCTATTTTGCTTTTCAAAGGAACACGACATACTGAACAGCTTCTATCTTTTTTCTTATTTTTCGGATTTGTCATATTAGTAGTTAGCTCTTTATGGTTGCCAGACGACACACACGGATGGAGCTGATGAAACAGGATAAAGACACCACGAAGCTCCTGGGACAAGGATAGAGACAACTACACTGGATGAAGACGGCGAATAAAGGCAACGTTGAGTACAGTCAGGCTGGTGGTTTTATACGTCCGATTTACATCACGCACGAGGGTAAACAAAGTATCCAAGCCCCGGAACATGAATAAGCCAAGCAGTCACTGTCTAACTGAGGTTACCTTATTTTAATCCAACATTAAACGGTCGATGTGGAAATGATAAAGAAAGAAAAAACTTTACATGTATCACATCTAATGGATAAAGTGTGGTAGATTATGTGTGAATGACTGCAGACCTATCTAACAAAATCTCTGAATTTGATGTATTGAGTATTGATAACCTCTGATACCACTTCCCTGTTGGTTGTCTCTTAGAGCTTGTGGAAGATAATCTGCCTGCACGTTCTAACCTGAGACAAACAGGTACGTCTGGGTGGGACCCAACAAAGTCACAAGAGTTTATGGATAAGGTAAATGGTAGTACATCTGCCAGCATGCCCGAGGAATTCAACACAGCTATAGAAAATGAAGACTTATGTATAGACTAATTGCAAAACATTTTTGATAATGTAAATAAATGTGCTGAGCTTTATTCATGAAGTGTGATAATGCTTCGGTGAAGAAAAACCAGCTGTTGAATAAGTTTAGAAAAAAACAAAAAACGAAGACAGATTGACAAGCTTCTTCACCTACCAGGAAGGATTTTAAAAATCTATCCAATGAAACAAAACGGTATACAATTACAATAACAGCAAAGAGAGAAAACTGTCCAAGAATCCGATGCAGCAGTGTTGTGGAAATGTTTATGCCATTGTTGAGAGGGCAAATCGAAGTAATTTCCCTAAAAGATGATATGAGTATTTTTTCGTTGCTTCTGAATTAAATGCCAAGGACAGATGGAAGACATGCAGAAGATGTACATGAGTTTTTGAAAAGACATGACAGACACTGTGATGTGTGATCAGATAACATACGATAATGTCTCAACTGGAGCATATCAGAGCAAAAGGTAACTGACGCCATCTCCGACTTGCCGAAGAATAAATCACCTGGATGTGATGGAATTGTAACAGAATTATTGAAATGTGCCAAAATCGTTTTAACTCCCTATGCTGCAAAGTTATTTAATGTCACAATGCCCTCAGGTAATTTTCGAGAAACGTAGGGTCGACCAATTTCAACTACGTTTTTAGAAAGGGTTCTTCAAACATTCAGAGCTACTACAGAGGCATTTATTTCCTCTCTATTCTTAGCACAGTTTTTGGATCCATTTTGAATGAAAGGCTTACATAGTGGGCTGAGGAGGAGAGCAAAAAACAAGAAATTTAGGCAGGATACCAAAAAGGGCAGTCAAAAGTTTATCATATTTCTGCACAGTGTGCCACTGTTCAGAAATATTTATCACGATCCAGTAGTCCAAATTATTGCATTCATATTGAATGATCAAAAGCTTTTCATTCACTTTATCATTCTGTACAGCCTTTTAAATTAAGGGGTACATGGTAATGTACTCAAAGTTTTGAATTCTATACGAAATAAACTATCATTTTGTGTGCATAAAGCTTAAGGACTAACTGAATTTTTACGTGGTCACCTGGAACAAGTCAAGATTGCATATTGAGCCCTTTCTTGTTTAAAATCTACTTGCGTAAGCTGATAAACGAAAAGGAAGAAAAAAAGCGAATCCCAGGGTATCTATTTTTTAAAACGAGACTAACCAAACATCTGTTTACTATTATATGGGGATGACATCGCTGAATGCGAAGATACTGTGGGATACTTGCAAACGCTTATTGGAAGACTGAAGTCATATTCTGATAAATGGGGTCTCAAAGTTAATTTAGATGAAGCAAAAGTCATGGTCTTCAGAAACGTCAGGAAAATCTAGAGAAATGAACGGTGGTATTATGGAGAGCAGAAATTAGAAATTATTTTACAGTGCATTCCTGGAGTATCCTACTTTCCTCTCATCTAGCTTGGGCACAAGAGTTGTGAGCTTTAGATTCTCAAGCTCATAAAGTAGTTTACTTATCAAAAAGGGTTCATTGAAATGTGGTGGTTTAAATTGTGGTTTACCCCTGGATCCTTTTGACGAGATGTTAGAGCCAACACTAACATATGGAGCTAAAGTGTGGGGATTCAAGTATTCCAAAAATACTGGAGCTGTACAACTTGATTTTGTAACTATGTTTTGGGTTTATCTTCTCATTTTTTACTCAGCCCCTATTGGTGAGTGTGGAAGACAGCCACTGTGCATTTTATTATAAAAATGTATTAAATATTTCTTGAAACTATTCAGACTGGCCAATACGAGGTTGCCGAAAGCCTAATGGTGAAAAAATTCGGTCAAAATTGAAGAGTTTCACGGACAACCCATGTAGAGAACTTACTAGATCGTTATGGTTTTAGCGTAGCTAAGTCAGGGAGTTGGTTCTGAACATTGTTTCCTAAGAAGCTTTATCTAGAGAGTGAAAGACTGGAACTTCCAGCATTGGCATAATTTTCTATGGGAAAGTGACACACCGCGTACATATCACCAGTTTGAAACATGATTCGAGCGGAAAAATACTCGTCATGTATATCAATCAAAGTATGCTGTTGCATTAACTTTACTGGGAGCATCTGACCACAGACTGAAGGGTGAATTCTGAAGGCATGACAGATTAGATATAAATGAGAGCATTTGTAATCTATATAATATGCATTGCATAGAAGATGAGTATCATTTCTAATGATATTTTCATGCTTAGCAAGAAATGAGTATTTCCCTATGTATTTTACAACTTTTCTTAACAATTCAGACTGATTATGTTTTCTCAGAATCCTTTCGTTATATTCCAAACAGCAACGCATACTTAAGAATCTATAACGGGGGGGGGATATATTAAAGGTTACCACTGATTTTCAGTAAATTCTATTATGTATATTTTAAAGAAGTCATGTTTTAACTTTCACATTGAAACTTTTGCGTATCTATTTTACCATGGGCCCTAGGCCTTCCAGTACCGAATAAACATACTTACTTACTGCATATTTGGAGAGGTTGTGCAAGAAAACTGAAATCTCTCCTCGGCCACCAGGATGTTTGTGAAGTTAGTTTTGCTTTTTTTGCACTGGTTTCTACACGTTCTGGCATCGTGATAGGGTTTTAGAATTTTGGTGTAGGTAGTAAGCACCTAAGGCTGTTTGTATCATATTTGATTTTGTTTACCATTTGTTCAGTAATCGTTTCTGTTGTAAATCGTTCTGAATGGTGTACAGTTTATCTCTTAGAGAAATATTTGATGCGAGTCATCTTTAAAGTAAGATATATTCCGTTTCTAAGCATCATTTCAAATAACGGTTGTACTGAAACCACCTTTAACATCATTACATTTTAGTTATCATCGAGGAATAGACCAGATTATATTCTTTTCATAAAAAAAATTATTAGCTAGCTGTATATATAAGAGGGCACAGAGGTGAACAGTTGTCACAGCGTGCAGCAAATGGACTCACAAAGTGTGGTAAGTGGCATAGTGTTTAATTGCTTGCAGATGTAAACACTCATACATATTATCAAGAACACTTACTTCCTATGAGTATTGTGAATTTTACTCTTGTGGTGAAAAGTGCCACATGACTTGGGACGGAGTCAGTGTTCACAATCCAGCGGGCAACAATATAACTATTGGCTCGTCCCTGATGAACATCTAAACATCCCTCGACATGTCCAACACTTGAGTGTCGACTCTCGTGCGACATGGTTTAAAGCCATTAAGTTCCTTGCAACCCCTTTGGGGGGGGGGCAATAGTTTTTGAAGATTTGATCACACATTCACAAGAATAACAATAAGATGGATCTATTTGAAAACAGTTATTCAGATTAAGGACCATTCATGTAGACAATGGCAGTAAGTCGTTTAACTGACATGTAGTATACACATCTTTTGCTTTCGAATATAATCAGAACAAGATGCCTGAAAGTGAGGTAGGTTTCGAACCGAGGAATAAATAGATGTATGAATTTTTTTATTTTTTTTTAATGTAGTCATTGCCAGACATGTTTACTGACATACTGCTAGCGTGTGACCAATTTTGAACTTTTTATTCCAGAGGTACTATTTTTATATTTGCTATTGTTATTTGTATACCAATAATAAAATCAAGACAACATAACATATAAAGAAGGGCCCAAGAATCGAACCCTGAGATACCCAGGTAGTGGCAGGTAAAAACAATTGAAGACATCACGAAACTGTTCATTTAGATTTTTCATAGCTTTGAAATCATTTCTGCAATAGATTATTTATAACTTATGTTTTTAGTTTGTCAAAGAATGTCATGATGTAACGTGTCAACGGTCTAATTTTCGTCAATGTATATTGCTGGGTGTGTTTCACAGGCGTCTTAATTGTGATAAATGCGGTCAAGAAATTGTGGTATACCTGTTTGCATGAAGTGCAGCTTTTTAAATCTCTATTGGTTTCCGTGAAAAAAAAGAGTTCTTTTATTAAACAAATTATATAATTGTTTACTTTTTCACATTTTTGGGCAAAACCAAAGAGGAAAGAGTGGTCCTGGCAAAACGCGGAAGGGAACCACTGATTCCCGGGTTTTCGACATTAATAGATCAGAATGAGTATGCCCACCACGGAAGGTCCTTCTCTTGTGCCTCGCACTGTGCCTGTGCTTCCCTTGCCCTTCCAAACCTTCTTTGCACCTTTGTCATTTTGTCAGGTTAAAGGAAGTGCTCGAAATATATATTAAAGAAAGTCTACATGGGCAAAGACACTTTACTGGATCGCTGGGACGAAAGGTGTACCATGTATGATAAATAAACAATAATAATAATAATAATAATAATAATAATAATAATAATAATAATAATAATAATAATAATAATAATAATAATAATAATAATAATAATAATAATAACAAAATCCCAACCAACGGATCCAGTGGATAAGCCAGCCGATAGTTAATAAATACGTGGCTTTTGGATAGCTTCACCGACAGAAATATCAGAAACACAGTTTTCCTGCAACTCAAGTGGTTATAGTGTCAAGCAAATCCCGGCCTCACTGTCCGCAGGCAGCAGCCTTTGTTTGCTTTAACCCAATATTATAATACATTAAACCATTCAATATACAGTTTCAGTGACTTGATGTTTGAACCTTGCAAGTTGCTTTGCATGTGACAAAGATTTTGATTTTCTGTTTTCAACAAATAACCTGATAATTTTAAACAATGAATGAATTTTAAACATGTTATCAACTTACATTCATTCTTGTACACTATATTGGGTGAAGCAGGTATTATTAAGACGTGCTTTAAAGTGAATGGCACATGCATGCCATTGTACATAGTACTTTCTATATCAGTACCTCCAGTATAACGTATGTCTCACAGAAAAAAAACTCTGTGTGATTTTTTCCCCGTCTTGAATTTTTGGCCATGTCAAAGTGCCTGTACCAGAGCTCTTCAGAGACTGTTTATTTCAAGTATCTAAATAGGGATGCCATGTAATTGTGTCACGAAGCACTGCTTCATGGGGCAATTATTGTGCAGCTATGGATTCCGAAAAATAGAATCATTTAAATATCACATACATTGGGTCTTAAATGGTCACCAGCAAGGTTAATTTAAATCCTTATGTTTGTGTATTAACTATTTTCTCGGAAAATTAAATGTCTTCTGTGTAATTCTAAAATGTACATGTTTAATGGCAGATACTTCGTGAATTTATTGCAGCAACTGTACAAACAAACATTACTTCAAACACAAGGCCTAACAACATGTATCTCAGGTCTGAATTCTTCCAAAGAAGGCTAGTTCTGCTACATTAGCGAGCATCATTTGCAACAAACGTGCCAGGTGTTGTCTGCTTTAGATCTGATGAGAACAGGCTTGACCAGTTGACGTCAATTTTTATCTCAGAAATTGCACAGCTGAAGTCAGTCTTTTAAGTTGCTGTTAAATACAGTTCACAAACGGAACTAGAATATATAAAAGGCAATTGCGATTTTTTTTTCATCTCATTTTACCCCACTCGGTTATTGTGTGGGAAAGCTTAGCGTTCCGTTCTGACATTTATTCCTCGGAAACTGTGGTTTTGTTCTGACTTTTAACAGGACCGAGGAGAAAGAGAGATGTATCTTCCTGTTCTATTTGGTTTTATTTTACGCTGCCACAATGTAAAAATGTGTGACGGCCAAGGAAATCCCCATTTCGACATATATTCTCTGCAAACGATGGTTCCGTTCCGGCGTTTACCTGGACCCAAGAGAGATAAGTCTGCAGTTATCTAGTAAAACTATTTTCATCATAATTGTGAATGGATAAAACTCTTAGCTGTTGGGGATTATGCATGAGTTAGCGATTGATGTAAAACTGAAGTTACTGTAGAGTAAATTATAGCGGTTAAGTTAAGTTCAATACTTGGAAACAAATGATAAAGGCGTCGTTCTGTTTTTCTTGCTTGTTAATGATATGTTGTAAAATTGGGAAATGATGGAAAATTGGTTTGGCTTTTTGAGTTGGATAACACTTTTCCAAGTCTTTTTATAATTTTTGAACATTTTGTGTTTTCTGTAATAAAAAAAACTGTTGGTGCCGAAAATGTTTGTCAAATGTTTTACAAAGCAAATTGCTTTTCGCAACGGTAACCACTTCATTAACAGATCAGAGCTATAGCTGTAAGTGTTTCATACAGGGTGTCTGTCTATTCTAGAGAGCACAAAACACCATTTATTATCCAAAAGGAATATTTTGCCCGTATATTTTGGACGCATGTCTGATACTGAAATTGTTACCTTTTCCATTCAAAATAAATAACTCCTGTCACTTTTATCAGTCAGGTTCTCTGTTGTGATACCATGCCGATATCAGAGTGATTCAACTTACAGGTCAGAGGCGATTAGTTTGAAATTAAGAGTGCAATTGCAAATCAAAGGAAATGTTCTGTTATCTACACAACTTCTATGCTGAGTTGTATAGATACCAAAGATCAGAATTAACCGTTTCCAGTATTTCACTTCTTTGTCACAAAACTGGACCTTATGTGTCATAGGAAAAGGATTATATGTATCTAGACAACTTCTATTTAAAGTTGTACAACACAAATTGGAAAATTGTGACATTTTCCAGGAATGGTGTTAGTCATGTTTGTCTCTATCAAGATAATGCAAAAGAATTGTAAAGAACGGGAAACGTTTAAACAGATTTATAAGACCAGCACCTGATCAAAGGTTCTTCCAATTAGTTGTTCTGCAGAATATAGTGTCAATTATCCAGGCTCACTTTTAGATATTCTTGTCCGTAAAGCAATTTTAGGCATTAAGTTATTGTTTAGATTTTGAAATCTAACTTTTTAGGAAAATCTTCTTTTGTGTCTTTTTGCAGTAAGCCTGAACAAAACTCTCGAGCAACAAATTTTCAAGAACGTTCGGTTGCAAGATCAAATATATTTGGTGATAGCTCATATAAGAAAGTGTGAGAAGTCATTTCTGTTCCCTAATGTCTATACATCACTAATGAATGAACCTTGATTGTCTTCGCCTCAGATACAAAAGATGAGGCATTTTACAAACCCAATATAATACAATATATAGTATGCACTACCCACACATATACATTTTTCGACAGTAATGGTAAAACGTAGTCGTAAAGAATTGTTGAAATCATTAACCAGATCATCTAATTCCAACTGTATAGTTCTCATTTTTTCACAAAAAGTATAATTAGGTAATTACACATTTTACTATTGTTTTCAAATTCCTTTCGAAATTTATGTTTCTGAAAGTAACCAAAACAATTGACATCACCATCAAAACACAGTCTGATCTTTTGTTTTCGAAACGCAAAATAAAATATGTCAAACGTTCACTCGCCTATTATGGTGCAGTAAACTTGATAAATGTCCATGATAGTATACATCATGCTGATTACCCTCAGTCTTTTAAAAAGAAGTGTAAACGTTTTTATTTTTACAATTGTGGTCAATTTTAGTTTTGTTACACTAGTGGAGTCATCTTAAATTTTTGAACACTACCTCATGATTCTATATTCATGCATTGGGTATCGATCATGCATGTAAGAGTGAAGTTTTGACAGGTATTTTGTAGCCAGGGATGTTGCGTTTTTATTTGAACGTATAAAGCTAGGATTCCATTTATACGTATGCGTCGCGTCGCGACACGCGTGTGCGTAAAAACGCTGGGAGGCCAGGGGTGAAAACTTATTCCATATGCACGATATCACTTACGTTGATACTTCCGATATATACAGTACTTTTGGCGGGATCTCTCGATGAAGGCTCCAAACTGGTCCATGCTTCAAAAGATTGTACTCGAACAAGAATTGCTCAAAAAAATACTGACATTTTTCCGAGTGTTACAACGCAAGAAACAGCGGAAGAGACGGTACAGGTGGTGGGTACATGACATTATTTAAAGACGTCATCAGCAAGGAGCTTACCACAACCTTGTCAAAGAATTACATGCAGATGGGGAAAAATTTCAGAAATATTTGAGGTTGACAAGAGACAGTTTGCTCAAGTATTATTCTAAATTGAGCCAGACCTAGTCAAATATTGCAGGACGAAAGAAGTTATCAGTCCTAGAGAAAGACTTGCTATATGTGTGAGGTAAGTACAATGTGACAAAAACAACTTTGCATTTTTTTAAAAATAATCCAGTGTCCTTTATTAGGTGATTGAAAATAAGAAACTGCAAGATGTAGGTATACATGTGCTGCCACTAGAATTTTTTAAATGATTCCTGAGCATCCAAATTGGAATACAGTGTGGTATATCAGTTAAAATATTAATTTCAAACATATTAGAGTTACTCTACAATGAGATTGTGTGTCAGTAAGAACAAGGCAAGTGATTAGTTATGATCTGCACACAATGCAATCCCCCCATGAAGCTTTGCCCAGACATTATCTTTTAGCACCATGGTCCTGATATTCATAATTTTATGCCAAGTTTTGTCCCGATTTTTTTTTATGTGTTCTATTAAACTTTTTCAAACATTTGGCCTAGCACCACCTCACATTAAAAAAGTTGTTGTCTACATACTCGGTAAATCTTTCAGTAAAACTAATAAACCATCACTATTTTGTCAGCCAATTGTTTGATTTCCTGGTTTACACATCATTAGCCGTATGAAGTGCCGCAGATATGATATTTGACATGTTGCAGGAGGACTGACCTCCATTATTAGGCATACCAACACTTTGGTTCAGGTCAACATGACCACTGCATTGTGGCTGAAATTGCGACATAGGTGGTAGACCCACATGTTGAGAAACCTGGGCCAACGGTAGTAGTGTTATTGGTATAGGGGGTATGTCAGGATTTTCGGCATTAAAAAACACTTGAGAAATTAGCAGTTGCACAAATGATTTTGTCGGGGGGGGAGGGGGTAGTTTTTCATCCTGTGTGCGTAGCTTTCAAAAAATAACTCTTCTTCTCCTTTTTTCCTTTTTGGCCTCTTCACTCTGCGTTAAATGGCACTCGATGTTACTTCTGTTTCTTTTGTGCTCTTGGATTAACTCTGTCAGAGCTAATTCCATCTCAGATTCCTTCTCCACACTGGCCTTTTGGATGGCCTGGCCTTTGTGGTTGATGGGGTGGCAAAGCCACCTCCTTTGGGCTGAGAGTCACTGGTATCAGAGGAAGTGGTGGTGCTACTGGATATTGGTATTGCATCACTTGATGAAGCCACACTTGATCTGAGGAAAAAATATAAAAAAAGGGTCTTGTTATGCATATTATAACATTAGGCTTATAGAATCCTAGTTTGTGTATGAGTTTTTTATATATGATAAGTAGAAAATATTTTCTGTTTACAGGCTTCTGGCAATGGGGGAAACTTCACGCTTCCTTGCATTTAGCTATCGTGTCGGGGCTACGACTGTGAGTAGAATTGTGAATCAAGTTTGCTAAGTGCTTTTGAATCAACTGCAAGATCGAAAAATGAAGATGCCAGACAACAGTGACTTGTGGAAACTTATAGCAGCAAATTTCAATGAAAAATGGAACTTTCCACACTGTTTGGGTGCAATAGATGGAGAGCATGTAGTAATGAAAGCGCCCCTAAGATCTGGGTCCCTGTTTTACAATTACAAGGGCACATTCTCAACGGTGTTATTGGCATTGGTAGATGCCAATTTGAAGTTTATAGCTATCAACGTTGGCTCATTTGGTTGTAACAGTGATGGAGGCATATTTTCTCACTCAAACCTGGGAAAAACTGTGGCCAGAAATGCTTTAACTTTTCCAGATGATGAAACTTTACCACGGGCAGAAAATCTCGGACCAATGCCTTATGTTATTGTCGGTGATGAGGCTTTCCCTATGCAAAAGCATATCATGAGACAATTTCCAGGCAGAAATTGCACATTGGATCAAAAAGCATACAACTGCAGACTTTCGAGGGCAAGGAGAATTGTAGAAAATGCCTTTAGTATTCTGGTGGCCAGGTGGAGAGTGTATAATACAAAATTGGCAGTACAACCCAAACTCGCGAATCGTATTGTGAAGGCAACATGCGTGTTGCACAATAATTTATAATCCAGACCTGCGGAGGTGGTATCTCTTCTACAAGAAGCTAGTGATGTTGTAAATGAAGGTTTGCAAAACATTGACAGAAGACAAAAATCTCCAGTGATATGAAGGGAGAGTGTTTAACAATTTATAAAATAAGCCGTCGTGCCAGACTCTATCAAAACACTTCTCTGCATCTAGCGCACATACATACACAGGAGATCCCTTACTGTTAAAATACAGAGCAACGTCGTTTAAAAAGGCACAACCAAATGATGTGCCTCACTTCTCCCGAAAGCCAAACTGCATATCATTTACTTGGTCCTCTGGAATCATAAGTGACTCGATCAGTTTTGAATGTAGGGAGCTCAGAGTAATTGGTCGGAAATTTTCAGGTAAATTGGGATTTAATGAACTTTTTTTCAGTATAGGTATGATAATGCCCATCATAAACACATGTGGTACAATACAGTTTTCCAGGATAAATGTGTACAACTCCGCCAATCTCTCACATAGTATACGGGACTTGCCATACATCAAGTGTTCAGCAGTTATGCCGTCATAACCTGGGGAGCAATTTTTATTCAGTTTATCAATCATTTTGGACACCATATCAGCCGTTACCTCTACCGCTTCAGAGCAGTGCTCTCATTTACCTTGCATGAACTTAAGCTGGACAGTGTCCACGATACGCTTCTGTGATTCCGTCAGTGATTTCGTGACTGTCTTGCATAACCTTTGAATAGTAGTTACTGAATGCTTGTGCTGGGAGAGAAGAATTAACCCTTTTGCGTTTGAGGCGTTTAATGCCATTCCAGAAACATGTCATTTTCTTCCCCCAGAATAATGAGTTTAGTTTATTTAAAGTAATATCAACCTCATTTTGCATGTATTCACGACAGTATCTTCTGAATAACCTTTTCACCCCTTTATAACATTTAAACACCTGACCATGTCTTGGTCGACCATTTTGGTTCCACAATGACCTCCAGAATTTCTTTTTGTTCCGCAACTCACTTAAATGAGGGCACCAATACTTTTTGGGTTTGTACTGTTTCTTTGGAGTGCAACCTGCCTCCTTAGAAGCTGAGTGTACAGCGTCATTTAAATCACCCAAGAATGAATCAGCAATATTTTGCATATCAGGTGTGTCACTCCCAAAGTTAGTACCTACAGGTCTAATACTTATAGTGGCAAGTTTACTAGACAATATATTGTTATACCTATCGATGCGATCATGATATCCCCAGACAGGGGGCACGAATGACTTAACTATATGAGAGGTAGATAAGACACTTTTCTTCGTTTGACCGTTTTCATCTGGAGCTTGCACATCGATTTCAGTGTATAATGGTAAATGATCACTTACATTGGAAGCGACATGATTCAATATTTTACAATTTTGTATACAATCAACGTCATGACTTGAAGTGAAAACATGATCTATCCATGTGAATGTGTCATTCGCAAAGGAAAAGTAGGTGTACTCGGGGTCCTGACGAAACATAAAGTCAACTGACAGTAAGTTATTCGCACATAAAAAGTCATAAAGGATAGAGCTGTGTTTATTAAAATGCCTATCTTTATACCATGTTTTGTTCAGTTTATTTGAGCGAGGCAGCTGAATATTAAAATCTCCGGACAGTTTCAGTGGGCACAGCATACCGTTGTTGTCAATAAAAGACTGGAGTGAATCGACTACATCTACAAACTTTTCGGTCTGATCACTTCCACTCCCATCATAGAAAGGCATATACACGTTCACAAGAATTTGTGTTGTTTTACCGTTCCTGTCACTCATAGCAACAGCTAGTGTTCTATTGCATAATGTGTCCATTTCATAAAAGTTAAAATCTGACATTGATTTACAAACTATGGTGACACCGCCGAAGGGGCGACCTTTGTAATCCACGTTTATATCAGTCATCCCGGATTTCGAAAAAACACTATATGAATCAGGCGTGTATCCATTAAGCTCGAGAGAACACTCAATTACTAAACGGTTTTGTTCGGTTCATAGAATAGAACAAAACCAGTGTTTTGGCGGTATGACCACATTGAGAAGGGCGCAAAAGGCAGCGCATGCTTGACCGGGGGTCACGTGGCCAAGAGGGCTTTTTAATCATTGTTTCGGCACAGGGAAATCATTCCAGGCTCTCTTTCTACGATTCGACAGTCAATCTTTTTTGCTGGGTCTGATTCTACACTGGGGACGCGCACGCTGATATGGCAGCAGAAGGAACCTCGGCAGGCTCAGCCAGCCCTTCACCACTGGAAGAAGAGAGAGAAAAACTGCTCCTTGACAAGATTGGCTCTTTGATAGATACAAAGGTATGTTCTTTAAAACAAGAACTTACAGAGACGGCTTCCGAAAATCTGGCTGAAATTAAAAGGTTACGTAGTTCTGAACCACGTGTCTTAAAAGAATGGGCAATGAAAAGCAATACAAATTCAACGATTCTGTCTTGGATTGTCTGACGGACGCAACTGACGCCTTGTCCAGGAAGAAATATGATTCTGCCAAGGAAATTCCTGATAAAGGTAATTCTTTGCTCAACGAGCGCCAAAAGCTTATACTTATCGCAGACAGTGAGAAACATGGGTGGAAGGTCGTGGAGGAATACCAGAGTAACGAAATTTGTGAGGATGAAGAGGATCAGAAAAAATTATGGCGAGCTGCACAGCGAGCAGAGAAGCGTACCAGGGAGGAGACCAGGACCAGACAAGTCAAAAGGAGACGCTTTTCTGTTGTCCAACCGGTTCCACAGGCTACGCCCATTGACGCTCTGGGTCAATCTCGTGTGACGCCACCTTGGGCACCTCGACTCGGGAGCAGTCGTGACAAGTCTCGGGATACTTGCCACCTATGCGGGCGTGTAGGCCACTGGAAATCTGAGTGTGTTGTATTGAAACAACTGAACAATGCTGGGAACACTGGACAGTTAAGTACCCATTTTATTTCTAGTCAGAAAAGTGAGCTTAGTCCCAGTAGCTGTTTTAATGATAACTGTACAGACGGGGTTTCTTCACTTTCAGGTGTTTCCCCACGAGGTAGATTAAAAGAATGTTCATCGTTTTGGACCTGTATCACTGATTCCAAATTCATTTTGGGGGTCATTTCTGACGGCTATAAATTGCCACTTTTTGCAACAACGCCATCGGCGGAATTCAAAAATAATGCTTCAGCATTGCAAAACTCTGAATTTGTTGATGAAGAAATACATTCACTTTTGCAGAAACGATGCATTTGCATATCAGAATCAAAACCACATGTGATCAATCCCTTATCTGTGAAAATGAACAAAAGTGGGAAACTTAGGTTAATTTTGGATTTAAGTTACGTTAATAAATTTATGTACAAACACAAATTTAAAATGTAAGACATTTCAATGGCAAAGTTGGTGTTCTCTTCAGGTTCCTATGCATTTTCTTTTGATATTAAGAGCGCATACCACCATATTGAAATCTTCCATGCACATCATACATATCTTGGATTTAAGTGGTGGTACCAAGGACAAAATCAATATTTTACATTCTCTGTTCTTGCTTTTGGGCTCAGTAGCGCCCCCTATTTATTCACAAAATTGACAAAACCACTTACCACTCACTGGCGATCCAAAGGTATCAAATGTCTTATTTTCATTGATGATGGCATTGGGGGGTCCTCTTCATTGGCAATTGCATGTGAACAGTCGCAGATCATGAGGGAGGATTTGCGGAAATCGGGATTTCTTGAAAGTTCAGAAAATGTCAGTGGGAACCTCAACAACAATTGTCCTGGTTGGGACATGATCTAGACTTTGCAAATAACACATTGTCAGTTTCACATCGTCGTGTCAGTAGCTTAAAACAGGATTTAGAACAGCTTTTATTTTTTGAAGATCTAAATTCTGTCCATGTAAAATTTTTGGCCAGAATTGCAGGCAAAATTGTTTCTATACATCATGTTCTAGGTCCCAAGGTTAAATTATACACAAAGTACCGACATCATGATGTTGAATTGCGCAAATCCTGGCATGACTACATTCCAGTTTCGGCCCAGTCAATCACTGAATTGATATTTTGGTTCAATAATATTGATTCATTCAATTCCAGTGTGCTAAATATATGTGAACAAAGTACTGAATTTGATATGTTTGTGTACAGCGATGCTTCACGCCAAGCCTATGGGGGTATAACCAAAGTGGTTAATTCATTTAAGCATAGCTTGAACAATCATCTGATTGCACATGGAAACTGGTCTCTGGTTGAGAGTTCAAAAAGTTCGACATGGCGGGAATTGAAAACTATGCAAATGACACTGGGTAGTTTTTCCAGTAATCTACAAAATCGTACTGTTAGTTGGTATACGGATAACCAAAGTATTCCAATCATTGTCCAAAATGGTAGTATGAAACAAGATTTACATATTTTGGCATTAGAAATAAACCATGCATGTTGCCATTTTGGGATTCAATTGTCTGTTACTTGGATCCCACGTGATCTTAATAGTGCCGCTGATTTAATCAGTAATATTATTGACAAAGATGATTAGCAGATTAGTTCACATATTTTTCAATATTTTGATCAATTGTGGGGGCCTTTTACTGTGGATCTGTTTGCAACGCATTACAATGCCAAGTGTATTAGATTCAATTCAAAGTTCTGGAACCCTAACACTGAGGGAGTAGACAGTTTCAGTGTAAACTGACAAGGTGAAAACAACTGGGTGGTACCCCCTCCATGTATGATTCCAAAAGTGGTATATCACATGCGTACATGCAGTGCCAGAGGCGTGTTGGTTATACCAAAATGGCCGTCATTCTATTTCTGGCCCTGTATATGTCCGGATGGTTTTCATTTAGCTGGTTTCATATGGGATTGGCGATGGATCCCAGCTGGCCCTGGTTCAGTAAGATCGGGCAAATTTCACAGCAAAGTATTTAAACATGAGATGTCATTTCCCTTGATGGCTTTGAAAATAGATTTTGCGTTACCTGATCGACCCGCTTTGGCCGGGTTTTGCACAGCCTTGGGAGGCGGGTGTACCAAGTGTTGGTAAATATGCAAATTTGAGGTTGCATCTAGCTCTATATATCTTAAATTAGTATATAAGTGTCTATATTGCTTGAGAAAAAGCATTCTATTGTAAGTGATTTTGGAGAGTAATTTGTCTATTTTTGGCAAATTTTAAATATTTTTCTATATAATTTCAATGTAGTTCAATTGCATTTATGTTATGTATATATACAGTTGCGATGCAGAGATAAGCCTCATTGCCGTGCTCGTTGCACCTGATCTCCTGGCAGAGATCAAGAGATGTTGATTTTCTATTGAGAATTCCAGTTGCTGCATTTTGTATACTGAGCTTTTAAATTGTGAGTTTTGATTCTTCATTTATAAATTTACATAATAAATTTACGTTTTGGCACTAAAGCTATTATGTGGCTTTTTTTTCATAAATTTGGTTAAACATAGAATTGTACCGTGAAAGCGCTCACTTTTTTGTCAAATGGGTACTTAATAGTGGAGCTTCGGGCAGTGTGCATGTCGGATCACTTGTTATATTGATCCTGACTTACGGTCACTATAGTTGTTACTATGTACATCAGATCTCTACTACCGAAAGTCAATATTACTTTTTACAGAGATGAATATCTGGACAGTGATGCGGGAGTCATTCAACAGAGAGGATCTTCCCGCTGAACTACGTCAATATGTGGACTGGTTCCCGGATGTTATGCTCCGCTCAAAGGCGGCTGGTACCGTACAAACTTATGTGCAACAGCTAACCCATTGGATTAAATTTGCTGAAAAATACAATATGACTTTTTTTTCCCGCCAAACCCATAGATTTGTCAATATTTTTCATGAATCTGATGGACAGTAAGCGTTCTGTTTCTACTATTACTGCTACCTATCATTCACAAACCAGCCATTCCTGTCTCAGCCCTTCAGGACATGTGTTTTAAATACATGGACTCTATGGACATAATTATTAGACGAGATGTCGCTATGTGCCTGCTAGCCTTTGCAGGTTTTCTTAGATACAGCGAGTTAGCTGCATTGAGATGTCGAGACATTACCATTTCAGAGACACATATGACTATTCGCATAGAGAAAAGTAAAACGGACCAATATAGAGAGGGGCAACATGTGGTTATTGGTAGATCAGATAAGTTCACATGCCCCGTCAGTAATACGGAAAAGTTCATTAGTTGTTCCGGGCATGACATGCTTTCAAATGATATTTTCTTTAAACCTGCATTCAGAAGTAAGGGTACATCGAAACTAATTTCTAAAGATAAGTCTATTAGTTACACTAGGGTAAATGAGATTATACGTTTGTGTCTGCGGGAATTTCTTCTGGACATAAGTAAATTCACTATTCATTCTTTTCGGGCTGGTGGTGCTACCCAGGCTGCAAATGCAGGTGTCTGTGATCGCATTTTTAAGCGACATGGCCGTTGGAAAAGAGATAGCTCCAAAGATCGATATGTAGAAGACAGTATTCGGGAAAGACTTCTTGTTTCACAAAGTTTGGGATTATAATCTAAATTATATAACTCGGTAGAGTGTCTCTACCATAATTACAAGACGTTTGTGTTTCTATATTCATTGTACGTTTTTCTTTTTTGTCCGTTCTCAGCTATATCCAGGCACTAGTGATAGTAGTATACTCGATTCATTCCAAATCTGACTGTCCAGCAGAGCCTACTCTGTATACAAAATACTTTATTTGTTATGTCAACTTTTAGTAGTATAGTCTAAACTAAACGGTTTTGTTCGGTTCGTAGAATAGAACAAAACCAGTGCTTTGGCGGTATGACCACATTGAGAAGGGCGCAAAAGGCAGCGCGTGCTTGACCAGGGGTCACATGGCCAAGAGGGCTTTTTTATCACTGTTTCGGCACAGGGAAATCATTCCAGGCTCTCTTTCTACGATTCGACAGTCGATCGTAATAATTTTCTTTTTTGTGGAGACACTATCTAGGTATTTCAAAATTGGCACTTTTGTACAGCGAACATGTCACCTGTAGACCTGCGGCATAGAGGGCCCTTCGGGGGTCATACCCCAACCCGTGGTATAACAAGTTACAACCTATATTTTCTTATAGGTATATATGTCCTCTTCATGAAAAAATAGGTTGTGGAATCTGAAAACCGTTTTATTATATATATTTCTGCCCGTTTCCATAACAACCTATGCCATTTCTGAGACAACTAAAATTTGTCCTTAGAAATAATAACTTTGGTGATACTGCTTGTGGAAAGGCTAAATAAACATCAAAATGTGCTCAATTGCTCAAACATAGTCAAAAAATACAGAGTTTGCTCAAAGTGCCTAATTATCATATGTTAATTTATGCAAATATATGAAATTTACATCGAAATTAAGTATTGTGCGACGGATAACATACTATATTTACTAAGATATAGTTTCGTTTATTTAATAAAAGGCAAAATTATTAATTATTAAATTATTATTATTATTACAGTGCTCAAACAAGTTTTATTTATCATGTTCATATGAGTATACCATATGCATATTACTTAATATGCTAATATGGCTATCATATGTCATCTTCGCTTAGGGAACCGTGATAACAATTGCCAATACAACTGATAAAGTAAGATAGTACTTTGTACCATGTATTCACACCTACACGTAATTTACAGTGAACCATCCCTTGGAGTCCTGCAACAAAACTAAAGTATCTCTGGCATCAAACTATAATTCAAGATGCCTTTTAGTAAAGGAAAACAGTATAAGTACATGTACACACTAAATATAGAAAGCTGATCAATGATGGTCACGGTTTGGAGATTCTACGACAAGATTCAATCATCATCTTCCTCATCATCACTGTCTGTTTCAGTGTCAAAAGTGTCATTTGCACACTCATGTCCAAGGCATGCACATAATTCTGTGCATTTAAGTCCTGTCTGGAGGCAATGGTACTTGCTTGGGACAGTACACTCAATATCGGTGCAATACATATGAGTCAGGTTGCGGACTTCCAGTGGGGCTAGCTCATTGGTATTCATCGAAGGCTTGAGGTAGCCATCATTAGACATTTCCCAGCCGTTACCATTGGGATCCCACACTTTAGGGTTAGGAATGTGACTGTTGTATTGGTGTCTTTTTGTCCAAAACCACTTCCTAGTAGTCATTACCCTATTCCGCAGTCCAAACTCTTTACTCTCCATAAGCTAACCTGTCCCGGTCTAACTTATATACATGTAAAAGTACTATTGTCCAAATTGCACACGTTCCTCTGTAAAATTTTGACATAGGCTGTATTAGCCCATATAAATCAAAGGGTCTTTGGCGAGTAACTACTCAACATGTTTCGGAGCCTTTTACCCGTACATGTCTCTCTGAGTAGCGGCTCCTTGTCTAAGCTAAATATTCAGCAAAGACAACCGACATAATAATGAATATATATGAACGTGGCAAATGATGAATTAGCTAAATACGTAAAGTTTTGCATATACATGTAGACCTTCATTATGAAAGTAGAATACCTGGCAAACAAACTATAATTACCAAATTTGTGTAGTACAGGTTCAGTTAAGAACAATTTGACTTACCCCTGAACCAATATGTACCCTTCCTAGCTGGACAGCTTATTCTAGTTAAACCATCCGCCAGTGTTTAACTGAAGTGGAAACAAGCTGGGGCATTATATTCAGTCCCAGTGATTGTAAAATAAACAGTTGCAGGTAGACCACCTGTATAAACCAAGGGAAATCCTAACAATGACTGCAACAATGTACATCCTGCACCAGAAATGTAAAACAAACTCCATGATGACACCTACTCCTCAAACAATTAAGCTCTATTTCATTGCCAACCCTGAGTCAATGTATCAACGTAATGGGTCAGGTTTGTGATATTTGAAAAAATGCTGTCACTTTTGAGTAATTTTTTAAAATTGAGTAAAAGTGCATTTAGGCATGTCAGAAAAAAATAAAAGTCATTAGCATTTATGCCATAAAAATGTTATCAAAACAATTTTTCTTAACAGGATTTTGAGTACAATTAAGCAAACATGTTACTGTGGTAGGCCGCTGCTTGCTACCGATAGTCATTTGTATTTCAGTCAAGAGAATGCAATGAAAATATTAACCAGATATCAAGTACAATTAGGCAAGCTTCTAACTGTCGTAGGCCGCTACTCGCTACCGATAGCCCCTGGGGGTTTAACCGAAGAGAAATCAAGCTAGCCTAAAATGTTTGAAAGGTGAACATTAAAACAGAATGATGTCAAAAGATAAAAATTAAGTCGAAAAAAAGGCAAGTCTAAAATCTCTAAAATTATTGAAGCCAAACTTTCTAACCATCTCCAGATATTTACAGCAAA
>CAXHWN010002592.1:0-19000 GCA_964020975.1 Hermodice carunculata
GATTTCCAGCATGTAAATTGGGTTTATACTGCGATATTGTTATTTTCATCGAAACCTTCATGGATAAATTTTCCTAGCTGCAGTAGGCATTGTGTTTCACTGCAGCGCATGATTTCCTTAAACTGCTCGCCTAAAGTTAGCGTTAGAAGACGAGGTAAATATCTAACAAATGTTTTTATGAGTGTCTGCGTACTAGTATCATATTTCGGACATACTAATAAGAAATGTAGCTCATCCTCTACAAGCCCAGTTTTACATTTACAGCATATTCTATGTTCCAGTGGGATTTTTTGTTTTTGGGTGTCTCCCAATTTCTATTTCTAAATTTTGTGAGCTTAACCTAAATCTTGTTTGGGCAGTCCTGTATCTAGCATCTATGATCTGTTAATGCCTCCAGGAATGGTTCCATGTTAAAATGGCTTTTATACTGTTGATAGCTCCTCAATTTAACCTCATTATATACAGACTGCTCAACCTGGTGCAAACAGTCCAAAGTGTAATGTCCTGTCAAAGTTTACCTGGCACTCATCTACGGAGGTCTTATCATTTACATTTTTTTTTTCATTCCAAACGTTAAAATGTCCCAGCCCAGACTTATCAAGTCACTCTCCCACCTTGTCTGTGGTGGAGGAAACTGAAGAACTCGGAGAAAACCACCGTGCACGGTTCAAGTGGTAGGAACTTCTCCACATGCTCCCCAGGACGATCGAAGGAGAATCGAACCCGGTTCGCAGAGGTGAAAGGCGAGCGTCTTACCGCTCAGCCAACCGTGCACCCCATATACATATACATATATATGCACTTGTTCGACAAAATAACATTTTTTCAGGCACACGAATGAAGACTGAAAAACCCAAACTAGCCGACAATCCAAATATACCGATTCTCAGTTCGGCATCTGTCATTAAAAAAATTACGGCTCAGCCAACCGTGCACCCCATATATATATATATATATATATATATATATATATATATATATATATATATATATATATATATATATATATATATATATATATATATATATATATATATATATATATATGCACTTGTTCGACAAAATAACATTTTTTTCAGGCACACGAATGAAGACTGAAAAACCCAAACTAGCCGACAATCCAAATATACCGATTCTCAGTTTGGCGTCTGTCATTAAAAAAATTACTTTTTCGTGTGGTTTTCAGTGCATTGCTGTCTTTTATTCTCGAAGTCCCTGCATCAGCAGTTGAACACTCATTTAAGATGTCGCAGCGTTGTTGTTTTGCGTGGGATAATAGGATTCAAATTGGTGGGCTTTATCATCTCAGTCTTGTTCTTCATTCCTCCTTCTCCTTCGCCTCCTCCTTGGTTCGGCAACAGTGGCTCTGGCCTCATGGGAATATTCAGATGGAAATCTGAATCTTGACCTATGTTGCCTGTCCACCATGCTCCCACCAGTTCATGCATGTGATGGGGTGTACAAAGGGGCGGTAACAACAATAAATTCCGATCGATATATTGAATATTCACTGATATTCATTATTTTAGTGTCACCCACCATCCAATCAGCAGGTCTTGAAATTTGGTGACCCTTATCTGCCTTTTGGGAAATTTAAGTGACGTCTCTCGCCACCCCCATGGGGGTTGTTTTTAGCTCTGCTGAGCTTATAACATGGATGGTGATCACTCGATCGCCCGTCTTCCGTTCACAATTACATTTTCGACTTCTCAAAAAGCATTAGTCAGGCCATCGAGGAATAAGTTTATTCCTCCATGGTCAGACCTACTTAAAACTGGTAGGGATGTACCTTGGGTGGGTCTCTACCAATTTTGTTCAAATGGTCATGTTGCTGTATTTTTTTTTTTTTTTTTTTTTTACTTAGGGAATTGTTTTGGTTCATTTTTTGACCGAATCTTTAAAAATCTTCACCTGAACCGCTGACCTTGGAAATTGTATAGGGACATTTGTGGGGACCCCCCCCCCCCGACCTCAATTTATTTAACAGATGGTGCTGCCATTTTTTCTACTTAACGATTTTTGTGTTTGTGTTTGCTATTTCCGATTTCTTTCAAATCATCACCCAGATTGCTCCGAAACTTGGTGGGAATGTAGCTTGCGGGAGGGTTAAACAAACTGTTCACTAGGTGGTGATACTTCGGATCCCTGATTTTTAACGAAATTTTCAGTTCGGGTACCTGTCGGTTAATTCATCCATTCCCATTGATTACCATGTAAGCCAATGGAATTTGCAAAGCAAATTCACATTTTTTACTTCTGAAAAACCCTCAATCACTCTCACTTCAAACGTGGTGGGGATGTACCCTAGGGGGATCTCTACCGATTTTGTTCAAATGGTCATGCGTCAGTATTTTTTAGATTATTTGGTGTGATTTTTGCTTTTAGAAATCTCCAAAATCGCTCAGCCAATTGTTTCGAAATTATGTAGGGAGGACTCTTCTGCCCCCCCCCCCCCCACCTTAGTTTATTCAACAGGCGGTGCTGTGATTTACTTTTTCAATTTTTACACCTTTTTTTCTATTTTCCACTTCCTCTTTTAAACCTTTACTCAGATTGTTCTGAAACTTGATGGAAATGTAGCTTGTGGGAGGATTAAACATAATTGTTCACTAGGTGGCGACACACTGGAGGCTGGGGGGGGGAGGGCGTGGGGAGGTACTTCTCCTAATCATTGATGAGGGTGTGCGGCTCGAATTTACAACAAGAGGGCTGTGTGAACAGCCCGTGCCTCAGCTGATCTTGACATTCATCACACTTGCAGCTCTATGAACTTGGGAAAGGATCAAGGACACCATGTTCTGAGTAAGTCTGACCTTTATAGAAGAACACTTACATGTTCAACATCAAAGTTCAAGTAATTCTCAAGTTATAATGAAGAGTAAAATTCATGTATGTTGCACTGTGATCCCCACACACGAGGTTAAGGTCATTCATGTACTGTCTCAGCATGACCTTCATACACAATAATTAACATGTGAAGCTAACTCAAAACAGATCTCAAGTTATCAAGTAAACAGTAAATTTCTTGTCAGTTGTCCCGTGAATTAGCACTAGAATGCCCATTGACTTACATAGTAATCAATAGGAAAGCTGCATTGAACGATAAGTACCCGAATTGAAAATCCTTAAAAATCAGGAATCCAAAGCAGTGCCACCAAGGAAACAACTGTTTGACCCTTCCACAACAATACATCCATCACATTTCAGCTTAATCTGAGGGATGGTTCTGAGAACAAGTGAACAATAGCAAAACCACACAGTAATCAATAGGAAAGCTCCACTGACTGGTAAGTACCGTAATTGAAAATCCTTAAAAATCAGGAATCCAAAGCAGTGCCACCTACTAAACAACTGTTTGACCCTTCCACAACAACATATCCATCACATTTCAGCTTAATCTGAGGGACAGTTCTGAAAACAAGTGAAAAATAGCAAAACCATACAAAAAATTCATAAAAAAAAATTGCAGTGCCACCTGGTGAACAAATTGGGAACTAGGTGTCCCCGGGAGTGTCTATGAACGATATAAAAGCAATTGGGTGAGCGGTTTCAGAGGTGAAGAATTTTGAAGGTTTGCCCCAAAAAAGAACAAACAAATTCATAAAAAATCCAAAAATCAATAGAGCGTGACCATTTGAACACTCTTGATAGGGATCCACCCAAGGCACATCCCCACCAAGTTTGAAGTAAATCTGGTCAATATTATTAAAGTTATAACCATTACAAGAAATTCCCATGTTAAACTTTCCTATTAAAACTTTTGTAGAGGTTTTTGAAAAAAAATCATAAAAAAATCCAAATTAAGTGGAACATGCCCATTGGAAGAAACCTGGTAGACACCCACCCAAGGTACATTGCCACCAAGTTTGAAGCAAATCTGGACGATGGTTTTGGAGAAGAAGTCAAAAATGTAAATTAGCATTCGAATGCCCATTGACTTACATGGTAATCAATAGTAAAGGTGCATTAAAAAAAAAAAAAAAAAAATCAATGGAGCGTGACCATTTGAACAACTTGGTAGAGATCCACTCAAGGTGTATCCCCACCAAGTTTGAAGTCAATCTGGATGACGGTTTTGGAGAAGAAGTCGAAAATGTGAATTAGCATTAGAATGCCCATTGACTTCCATAGTAATCAATAGGAAAGCTGCATTGACCGACAAGTACCAGAATTGAAAAAATCGTTAAAAATCAGGAATCCGCAGCATTCCCACATAGTGAACAACTTTGTTTGAACCTTGTACAAGGAACATATCCACCATGTTTCAGCTTAATCTGAGTGATGGTTCTGGAGAAGAAGTCGAAAATAGCTATAACACACAAAAATTCATAAAAAATTAGGAAAAAATTGCAGCGCCACCTGGTGAACAAATTAAGAACTAGGAGTCCCAGGGAGTGTTCCTGTGTGATATCAAAGCAATTGGGTGAGCGGTTTCAGAGAAGAAGATTTTGTAAGATTTACCCAAAAAAGAACAAAAAAATTCATTAAAAATCCAAAAATCACTGGACCGTGACCAATTGAACAAACTTGGTAGAGACCCACCCAAGGCACATCTCCACCAAGTTTAAAGTGAATCTGGCTGACGGTTTTTGAGAAGAAGTCGAAAATGTGAATTGTGGACGACGGACGGACGACGGACGGACGGACGGACGGACGGACGGACGACGGACGGACGGACGACGGACGACAGACCCTCAAAAAACCTCAGCTGACTGACAAGTCAGCTGAGGTAAAAACCCACCCTTTGTTAGGGCAGTCTTTCACAAAAATGATACCTTTGTTAGAGACTTTTTTAACCGTAATAGTAGACAATATGGTGTCAAACTGGTGACAAAAGTCCTCCAACGAGAAAATTCTGACCTTCGTCAGGGATATTTTCCCGACTTTTGGGCCATAAAAGAGAAAAATGACCCTTTTTTAGGGATTTTTTTGTCAAAATACTGGTCCTTTAGTACAAAAATTTCGCTCAAAAGAGGGGCCTTCAGAGCGGCACAAACCCAGTATCGTCACTAGCGGCAGTAACCCTCCCTGCCCCCCCCCCTGGTCTGGATCCCTAATTTTTAACCGATCAATGCATGCATTCCCGTTGATTACCATGCAAGTCAAGGCCTTTAGCAAGACTGCCAAGTGTATCTTACAGTAATGAGACCGATCCTCGAATTGGGGGTGGGGTTCGGGTTTCGAATATGCTTGTCCTGTGTGGCACACGCGCTTACCCAAATATCTGGTTAGGACAATAAACGCATTCAGCCCCGTGCCCTAAGAATAATGTGCCCAAACATTACCCCTTAGCCTCGGTAAAGCCCTGAACTCTCCAACTCGCAGAGATTCTATCTGTATTAAATTTCTTCATAAAATAGAATGCCATTCCAACCCGCTGCATGACGGGCCACCTCCCAGACGCACGATCAAGTATGGACTCAGAAAAGCAGCTAAGTACTATATGTCAAAAAATCCTACCAAGATTCAAGAATGTACTCATAAATTATTATGCTTCCTCGAGTATCTTAGCGATGTGAAACTACTATGACTTTGCAGGACAGCTAGTCATTATCCATTTGCATAAGTTAAATCAAATACAAGAACATTGTGGTACTTTTGACTCATTTTTTCGGGTATATTTTAGAAGAGAGAGAGAGAGAGAGAGAGAGAGAGAGAGAGAGAGAGAGAGAGAGAGAGAGAGAGAGAGAGAGAGAGAGAGAGAGAGAGAGAGAGAGGAGAGAGAGAGAGAGAGAGAGAGAGAGAGAGAGAGAGAGAGAGAGAGAGAGAGAGAGAGAGAGAGAGAGAGAGAGAGAGAGAGAGAGAGAGAGAGAGAGATCATGCTATTACTCACAGTGTGAGATGAATAAGTCAATTAAACCAATTATCCTCACCCCCCCCCCCAAAGGACCACAACTATTATTATGACATGAACAAAAAGAAAAAAATTCTGTAAGTAGGATAAAAGACAAGTATACAATGACCGAGACTCGACGACAAGATGGCCTGCGTAAATTTTGACAAGCTGCAGGAGAGTCAAAACGTACAGAGCATCCAATGGATAGAGAAATTACCATTGGCTCCACTGCCAAATGGCAATCCCAGTAGAATTCTACACATACAGAACAGGGACCAACTTGATCGATTTGCAAAAGACGATCCTACACGTGAAATGTCGCATCACCAAGAATGACGGTTCTCCCCTAAGTGCTGCAGATAAAGCAAGTCTTGTTAATTTTTTAGTACACATAGTCTATGGTCGGAGGTTCAAGTATACTGGCAAAACAGACTGGTGAGTGGTGGACGACTGAATCCATACAAGGCATACCTGGACACAGCGTTAAATTATGCTCAAAATGCGAAAGAAAATCAACTACAAACTCAGCAGTACTCTAAAGACAATGCAAATTACATGGATGAAACAGACTCTCTGGCTGGTCTGAATTTCAGATTGGCATTATGAAATACCCACACAAATAGTGGTCAAAGTGTGGACATGACAGGGCCCCTGTATTCTGACACGTTTTAAGAACCTCATCCATTACTCAGTGGGATTCCAGTCACAGTCAAATTGACACCCAGTCCAAATACATTCCGTCTGATGAGAGTGGGACCAGAGAACTACAAAGTGGTTATTCAAACAGTGAAACTGTCGATACGTCCAGTCAGTTTGGCCCTCACACCCCATATGGAGATCCGTCGAAGTCTACAAAATACCACAACCAAGTACCCCATCATGAAGTCAGACCTCATGATGCATACTTTGGCACAAGGTATTCCAAATGTTCAACTGGACAACTTATTCCAGGGTTGCGTACCTGCACAAATCCTAATTGGTTTGTTGGTTTCTGATGCTGTGAGGGGGAACCTACATTGTCAATCCCTTTAATTTTCAACAGTATAATCTGAATTACCTACAACTGACTGTGGATGGTGTTCCCTACCCAAGAAGAGCACTGGGACCAGACTATGCATACAATCTACACATCGACTCGCACCTGACTTTGCTCACGGGAACTGGTAAATGGAATACAAACGATGGAAATTATATTGAACGAGATAATTATCCTAACGGGTACTGTCTTTATCTATTCAACATAGATCAATCCAAACAGATGCAAGATGTCATGCCTTTAAGTAGAAAAGGCAATATCAAAGTGGAGGTCAGATTTGCTCAACCACTGCTGACAACAGTTGACCTATTGATCTTTGCCGTTTTCCCAGAGCTCATCGAAGTGGACCATACTTGTAACGTATGACTACACAGGTCCGCTGTTTCACCCCACTTTCCACAGAGGATTAAAAAATGATAACCCTACTCTCCACAGGGGATTAAAAAAGTATTGCCTCACATTTTGCAGGGAATCAAAAACTGATAGCCCTGAATCTAAAAATACCCCCACTGGTGAGACCTCAAAACAGGTTAAAACTAGAAAGTTGTATTTGTTTGTTTGTTTGTTTGTTTGTTTGTTTGTTTGTTTGTTTGTTTGTTTGTTTGTTTTATTTATTTATTTATTTAGTTATTTAGTTATTTATTTATTTATTTATTTATTTATTTATTTATTTATTTATTTTATTTTATTTATTTATTTATCTATTTATTTATACATTTAATTTATTTATTTATTTATTTTATACAGGCGTATGTTTCATCTGGAACTTTCAGAATAATCAAAGATAATCAGCATAAAACAACATCAAATCCCACCCTAATGCTAATAAATTGTTATACATTAACTTGAGGAAAGATAAATCTGGTAAACTTCAAAATGGATGTGTCCAAGCCTTAAAGTAATCATAACTTAAAATCGTAGTAGCCTTTTACTAATCTAAGACAGAGCAAAAATAAAGCAGATTACAGAAACTTCCAAATTTGGCCTATTTGATGATATAAACATTGAATAGATATTTTAAGTTTTTATTGTTCACGTTAGATATTAACTCTGGCCTGATCATACCCCAATGTCAGGATCTGTTTGTACCTCTGTTGGCATTGATCATGGTATTCCACCTTAAGAGCACTTACTGCACTATCAGACGAGGCTTTCAATATTCCCCTGTGGGTGTATGCTCACCCTTGTAGGACAGCCACTGGTACATCTTTGATGATGTTGAACTGATCCTGAGCAGTACTCCAAGCCCTTCTTTTCACATGCTAAGCATGCTCGATGGGATTGAACTATGGGCTTTATGGGGGACATTTCATGCGTCTTCTCCATGCGATTCTTTGGACATTCCTCGATGACGCATGCTGCATAAGGTTATACAATATACAATACGAAGGTGTAGCATTATCATCTTGAAAGATAAACCTGGCTCAATAGCAGCTAGTCCAAATGGTACAGTGACTGGATTTAGAACCTTACGGTATTCATGATGCCAGGACTAATTTCAGTGGCAGAGTTTTGGGGCAGCAACCCACACTATGATGGAACCCCGTCCAATTATGTGCACTGAACATGGGTGTTCTGGTGTCAGGTGGGTACCCTGCAACACATGCACTCACCAGTGATGAAACTGCACATGGAATCTCTCAGCCTTGTTGATTCTAGTGTCAGTGTCATCTAGTAAAATCAAGACAAATCTCCCTGGGTACATTAAAGTACTATATATATATTTGACAACTTTGCTTAATAGAAACAACATACTTTGCACCATGCCATCAGTATCAAATTGTATCGCTGTTGAAAACGCGATGTATTGATTCATGCAAATTCTTGCTGCTTCACTTGTACTAAGAAAGGATTAATTTATCTTGCACATAAGTCTACAAAAGCTGATCTTCAGCATCAGTCATTTTCTGGCTTCTAGGACTCAGTCTTAAAATATCATCTCCAGTTGATTGCAATCTACACAACAATGTTCTTATTCCACCCCTGTAGTGACTCCACATAACCTGGCTACATGTGTTTTTGACTATCCACACCCGTCTTACAGTTCCACAATTTGACACTTTTTTTGGATACAGAAGAGGAAATGTGTCCAGTGTGTGGTGATTTTCACCTATTTCTAAATTTAACAAAAGAATTCATAAAAAAATAGACATCACTGGAGCATGACCAAACTCGTGGAAACCTACCCAAAGTGCACCCTCAACCAGCTTCAAGTGGATCTGGACTATGGTTCTTGGAGTAGAACATGTGAATTAGCATTGTAATCACCATTGACTTACATAGTAATCTTTAGGAATGTGTGGATTAACTGACAAGTGCCTAAATTAATCAGGGATCAACAGTAACATCACCTGGTGAACAACTTTGACCCTTCCACAAGCTACTTTTACATCAAGTTCCAGAACAATACAAGGGCTGCATATCAATTTCTTGCCACAACTGCATACCTGGTTGTCTTAGTAACCATAGTCTCGCCTTGCGAGATACTGGGCACTGCCTGCGTGGGTAAGGGGGATATTACTATTACTAATATTTTGGCAAAAAGAATACTTAGTACAGGCAGATGGAAATTTATTCTTCTAAGCAATTTAAGAAGCAGTAAATGAACATGACTTTATTAATAAAATTAAATTCCTCTAAAAGACACTTATTTTGTGAGAACAGGGTATCTAAAAAATTAAAAAATTGTTTAAATAAACAATTTAATTGCAAGTCTGAAAGTTTTTGGAATTATACACTGGTAGAACTGGCATCAGGGCTTGGTAGCTATTGTCCCTCAATCATCAGTCCAACAGGGTGTGCTGCAAGGGAGGACGGTGAGGGTGCCCCAATAATACCTGGTAGTCCATCGAGGGCATGGAGCCTAAGAGGGCTTGCCACTGCCCAGTCCAGTGGACCTCACGAGTCAGGAAAGCCTTGAACATCAGCTGCTCTGGCATTAGGCTGGACTTTGAGAGATTCACAGTCAGGCCTAAGTGTTTCCAAAGCTCCAGAAGGGTCTGTGTGTGATGTTGCAACTCTAGGCACTGTAGTGCCCGAATCAGCCAGTCGTCCAGGTACACATGAATGTGTACAGCCTTCTGGTGAATGTGCATAGCAACTACCTGCGTGAACCGGGTGAACACCAGAGGTGCCTTGGCAAGACCGAACGGGAGTGCCCCGAACAGGTAGACCTGGCCCAAAAATGCAAACTGCAGAAACTTCCGTGAAGTCGCTGGAATTGGCACGTGGAAGAACGTGTCCCTTAGATCCAAGGCTGCCCCCCATTCCTCTGCCGCCACCACCTGAGGGGTCTCCATCCTGAAGATCAGGACCTCTAAGGACATGTTCAGCATCAACAGGTCTATCACTGGACGCCAATCTTTGTCCTGCTAGGGGACAATGAAGAGTATATTGTAGAACCTGGATGAACCAGGATCCGCCATCCACTCTATGGCATCCTAACTCCAAAGTTTCTCCACGACCTCCAGGAATGCCGATGCTAGGAGTTCCTGTGTGGGAGGCACAAACCATCTGCATTTGCAGCACAACAGAGAAGCCTGTGGACACCAAAAGGCAGCAAACAGCCATGTCTCAGGGCATTCAAGCTGAATGAATCCTCTGTAATGGATTCCCATTGAGCATTAAAGGCACAAAAAAAAAACACACACAGATGGGGGGGAGGGGGGAGGGGGGGAAGGAAGAATCAGGAGCCTGGAGGCTTGCCCAACTCCTTCACTTGACCGAACCACTTGCCCTTCTCAGATCGCTTCCTGCTCTTCCTGAGACCTCGTGCCGCTGGAGAGCCACACTTTGGGGCATCGGCCGCCAATTAGCACGAGGGCAAATGAACAGAGTCAGTGAAAGCCTTGGTCTGGGCTTGCTAGGCTGAGGTGGGCATAAAGGACCTCCACCAACTCTCCTCCTAACATAACAGGATGCTGGAAAAGAGAGGCCCTGTTCATATTCTGCAAACGATCAGGTCAGACAGATTTTGACCCTTGTGGTGGGCATCCCTGCGTAACAAATGCAGGTTCACCTCAAGGGTGCAGGCTGTCCTAACCTGATCAATCTCTCAACAAAGGTTGTCTTGAGCAAAGTCACCTGGTCAAGCTACTCCAGGAATGCCTCCATGACATGAGCAGCACCCTAGAGCTCCTCAAACATAGACCTCAAGGCCACTAAGGACATGTTCAAGTATGATGCCATAAGGACAAAGCCCCTGGCATCCTCCTCGCATCTTTGAAAGGCATCAGGGGATGCCGAGATAGACTTTGGCTGCCAAGCATCAAATTCCTCCCAATCCAAATCCACTTGAAGAGGATACAAGAGAAAAATCTGCTCAAGTGCAGAGTTACCACTTCCCCTGGCCAGATGTTCGGGGGAGTAGTTGCCCCGGTCGCAGATAGCCAAAAGTCTACTGCTCCACGGGGACCCAGGTGCCGCGAATGTTAGCTGTCAGATGATCGTAGACCTGGGCTACACAGCGTAAAAAGGGGATGGGGGTCCTATGTTGTGCATCCCCCAGGGACAAGCCCCTGCTGGACATGGCGACAGCCCTGCACAGCTCCTCGGTTTCGTGCCCACCAGGCTCTAAATAAGGGCTTCGAGGTGTTCAAAGCGTCGGAGCCACAACTACCGCTCAATCAGGGGAGGGAGCTTGAGCAGGTGGCTGAGCCGTCACAGCAGTGGGAGGCACCAGACAAGGCATTTGGGTGGTAGAGGGGGCTGCCACAGCAGGAGCCAAAGGCTCACTCCAGGTAGAAGACGCCACCACAGACTTGGGTACCTTCTTCTGTGCTTGGCCCCAAGCACCTGGGGAATCAGCGGGGGTTCCAGAATGCCTGGATAAGAACCCGTAGGTTTCCATCCTGGATTCACCCTTGTACATGGTCTAGACTACTGAGTGCTCAGACCTCCGGGTATCGAGAGATCCAAACAGGGCTTAACCTGCCTCTTTGGAGGGGACTCCGAAGTGACGTGGGCTGAGAGGGAGCAATCAGGGCTCTGAACAGATCCACTTGCATCTGTGCAATCTTAGCCATATACTCCAAGGCTGCAAGAGCCTTGGATCACTGGCCAACGGGGCACTGCATGGTCATCACCTTTGGTTGAACTAGGCGCTCGAGATCCCCACAAGGTGATCTCTTGCTGCCCTGCTTGCGACTGCGTCGTCTTCTCTCCTTGCTCCCCCAGGGGGTTTAAAATGTAGAGACGGCAGCCACCTGAGCCTGCCAGCGGTCCACATGGGATCATCTGTACTTCTCTAGTGGAGTCACAGGAAAAAAGACTCGATGGAGTAAGAGTCAAAGGCTGGGTGTTTGCCTGCAATGACCTGCCGCCTACACCTGGACTCTTGCTCTTTTCTGGGTCTGCTCGTAGAGCAGCCACTTGGCCTCTTCCAACCTGCACAAAAGGACATGTTCACTCACGAGAGCACATGCCACCAAGCTGCTGGTGACAACCATAACAATGGGCATGGTCATCCCAGGCTGCCATGAAGTAGTTCCGTGATCCAGCTTCTGACCTTTTCCCAATAAGGTAGAAGGAGAGGTGGTCACTGGATCAACAATTATGGCTCACTGACAAGCAGCAATTGCCTGGTAGGCACTTTCTTCCCTCTGACTGCAATCTGATGGGCCAAATGCCATGCTGAAATCTCGGTTTCAAGCCAAAACGACCAGCTCTATTTTCATGTTTCCACAGATATCTGGAATGGGTTAACTCTGTATGAAGTGAACGGAGAAAAGGTTAACTTTGGACTTTCATTCATGTGACTATGTACATTTTCAACAATGGTTTCTTCATATGAAAATGGATTAACACTACACTAGATGTATCAAAGTTTGTTTTGGTCACATTATTGTCACATGATGCACCCTGCTAACAAGTCAATACAGTTCATGATACTGCATGGTATCAAAATGCCAATGTCAACATAAAAATTGGTCCAAAGACAACAACAGTGTGTTCATGGCCTCTACAAATATGCACATTTCTTGACAATCATCCATATTATACATAGAATTGTAACTTCACTTGTCCAGTCCAGTAACCATTTCACAAATTTTGTCATCACAAAGATCTTTATAGGCAAGAAGGCTGTATTCATTTCCCATATACCTAACATGTTGAGCTCTCTTTATCATGTGTTTAACTTGAATGTTATATGTACAGTATCTCCAAAACTTCAGGAGCACTAATCATTAAGAACCAAGTATCTAATAACAGTTACAGACTGTGGCATGTAGTTTTTCACTGCACAAGCATGAGCATATGTACTTCACAAAACTTGATGGCACTTTGTGTATGCTATTGGTGGTTCTTCACTAGGCCATTAATTAACCTGATACCATGCTACATTCTCCACATGTTTTTTTGATGCACAATGGTGAATCTTTTGCTTAATACTATTACAAACGACGTCACAAGGTTCACAGTATAAGCTGACATCTGAATCTTTCTCGGATGGTTGTCTGTTCTGCCAGCTCTTTTTTTGCCTTGTCTTCAACTTTCCCACTTGTTTTAAGGGGACATATACATTTTGCTTTGGGTTTAAGTTCTCCATATGTTTTTTTGAAGCACGGTGCTGTTCCATTTGCTTCCTACCATTACACATGATACCACATAGTTTACAGTAGAGTTCACTGCCTTCAATATGAGAAGCTGCAGCATGGTTTCCTTGCAAACCTTGGGTCACCCAGGTGGCATTGGCTATCTTTCTCATGGCTTCATACTTTGAATTTCTTACATCACTGACTTCCTCTGGAAATGTAAAAACAATATGTAACCTCATATAAAAACAGGAATGAACAACTGCCTAAAAATGTTTTCATGATCTTTGCATGAAGGTTTCCATCTGCAGTAACATGTTCAATTCATGGAAGTAGGTCCAATTCTTATTCTAAATCCATCTGTTCATTCGGTGACATTTTTCACTATACATGTATTGTAACAATCTACATATACTGCAGGACCAATGATGGTCCTGTGCGACTTTATATCCACGTATAAAGACAATCCAGCATCTTAAATCAGAACTTTAAGGGTTAAATGCCCAGCTGACTGATCAGTCAGTAGGGCTAAAAATCTGAAGACTTAGTAATGAAACCAAGTATACCTTGGCAAAGTTTGAACTTTGTATGTAAGAAATATAATACACCACATATATCTCAACAAGCTTATTGCTTTTGCAAACAACTGCAGCCCTGAATCATTCAAATGTGTGCAATTACCAAAATTACTGCACAATTATCCAAGCATCATTACTTAAACATTCCTGGCATTCCTTTAAGTTAACGGTGCATCACTGATAATAAAGGAAAAAGCATGCTTTGTACCTGTTGTCCTCCCTCTCGCTCCTGTGCCTAGGATACTGATGATACTGATTTCTCCTTCTCTATCCAAATCCCAAAAATGTTTTTCCTCCAATGTGTTGGGAAAGTCGCACATTTCTTCTCCAAGTTCATGGGAGCATGGCTTACCTGCCACAAAATCTGGACACAAAACATGTTTATGTGGAAAAGTAGAGGGACGTGGTCTAATCCTAGTCCAATATCCATTTTTATCACAACTTTTTGCCAGAAATATATTCTGTGTGCAGTGATGTGCCAAATGTTGAAGTTTCCTCCCTTCAATGCCAGGTCCAGTCTTTGGATAGCAAATGTCACAGGCAAACTTTAATTTATATTGATGAGAGAGTGACTTGCCCCAGTCTATATTTATTCTATCCTGATCTGCCTTCACACTTTGTGTAGAATTCCCACTTGAACTTGAAATCTGGGTTGATGCACTTCCAACTTGGACTGCTGCATGGAAAGAATATGATTATTAGATTATTAGAGAGGTGACAAAAACTGCAGTATGACACTATGGTTGGTAAAAATCTCAACTGAACACACTTTATGGGGGTATGGGTGCCCAAAAAGTGTATCATAATTCTACAAATTAGGTGGAAATTGTTGACTGAAAGCTGTATCATGAATCTACAGCTTTGATGTAAACTTTTGACTGAAAATGTATCGTTGTGTCTTGTTTTCACCCTTTCCCATTTAAACTGGCCAAAACCGGCTTCTGATCAAATGTCATCTGCTTCCATGTTTTCTGCTAATTTCAACAGTAATGAAAAGTAATTTGACATATAATTGAAGATAAGACCTATCAAGATAACATGCCCAGGTCAACAGCTTTCCTTGGCATGGGTTGGGCACCTATTTCAAGGGGGAAAGGGTTAAACTGTCAAAAATGTATTACCTGAGGGAAACGAGCCTGTGAGTAGAGCAAGCCTCTGCTGCATCACCTGTGACCAGTCTACCTGTAGCTCATCTTCCCTGCCTCCAACTCCTGTTTCTGAAAATAATCACCACCGCAAAATTTGCAATGCTGTGGGATGCCCACCTCAATTTTATTACCATTCAAACCTGGGACCAAAGTACTGCATGTTAAGATTAACAATCATGATCTCTCTCTTTCTCTCTTGTACAGAAGACAAATGTGTACATAGCAGATATTAATCTGTATCATTTATACAGCACACAATATTCACATGTTAAATTACTTATGTCCAAATTGTAGTAAATAATGATCAATGACTGATCTATCCATTGTTACATTACAATAATTTTTCAGTGGAATTCATGGACACTTTTTTTCTTTTGGGGTTTCACTAGTGATATGAATCTGTCCTGCTTAGTTATGAATTATAATCTTTCTCAGCATTTCTTAATTTTAACAGATTTAAATGTATGTAGCAGGTATTAACTTTGGGCTCAACAGAACACAAGACAACAGCATCTTATTAATCTATAAAATCCATAAAGTTTTGGTTAAAAAAGTCCTACCTTTCTTGTTTGAAAGTAAGGATTTTCTTTCCTGCACCACCTGTGACCAGTCTATGGGCTTTTCCCCAGCTCCTACAATCATACGAAAAATGTACATGTTTTGTCAATATATGTGACCCTCCACCACAAAATCAGGCATAAGTCGAAATAGCGATTCCACAGTATGGGTCAACAAGGTCAAAATTGGGGTCGGCTATCAAAAATGAGATTTATTCAGAAATTGTTTGTTTCACATGTTTATTTTATATTCCCGCTGAAATTTTACATGAAAACTATGCCAAAAGGCATTATTTCAAGCAATTTGTGAGAGGCAATTAAAATGTCACGTCCCACTTCACAAAAACAATCTGTAGAAATTCGCTTTTTTGCCTGGTTTCCTCCGTTGTTCATTCCGCGGCTTTGTGGGGACTCCCCGTGTGTTTTACATCATTAGAAAGCTGGGAATCCCCTCTTTCTCTTGTTCTATACTATTTAGTAATTATGTCTGGTTTGATAGGTATTCTGCATTCATATTGAAGCTCTGCATTTATAAGCAAAACTTCACTTATTTAGCTAATTCATTATTTGCCCGTTCATATTCAGTCATTATTATGTGGGTTGTCTTTGCTGAATATTTAGCTTAGACAAGGAGCTGCTACTCTGAGAGACATGTATGGGTATAGGCTCCAAAACATGTTTTGAGCAGTTACCTGCTAAAAACCCTTTAATTTATTTGGGCTTATACAGCCTATGTCAAAATTATCCAGCAGAACATGTCCAATATGGACAATGGTACTTCCATATGTATCAAGATTAGAGAGTGACAGGTTAGCTTACGGAGAGTAAAGAATTTGGACTGCAGAATAGGGTAATGGCTACTACGAAGTGGTTTTGGACAAAAAGACACAAATACAACATTGTGAAAATCATAAAAAGATCAAAAGTAACATTTTCTTCCAGGATAGTTAAATCTTAAAGTGCTGAATGACTCTGTTCTGTCAGTCTGATTTAGATATGGCAAGTATAAACCACTTGGCTTCGATAACCAAATGAACCTTGAAAATGTAGATGGATACTAATCAACGAATATACAAAGTACTTTATATTAGCCACCATTATAACAAAAGCAACATATATGAGGGTGAATTTCTGGTAAAGTGATCAACTACCTTCCCTTCAACACCATGAAAATATAGATATTTTTAAATTCACTTGCATTTTGAGCAGCTACGAATAAAATGCACATAAGATTGGTTATAATATTATGTCAGTATCAGATTGAACCAGAAACAAATATGTGATAACTTCTACCTTTTTTTTTTTTCTTCAGAGAGGGACACCTGTACGCCATTAACTTGTTGGATACCTTGCCATTCTAGATATAAATTTCTGGATTTACCACTTATAATTTAAATTTTCCACTTATAGATGTTCAGCAAGATGTTTTCTCCATAAGTTGTAGATTTATAGCAAGATGTTTAATGTTATTTTTGTGCTATGATTTAAAAATATTATTGACTTTTTCAGCTTTTCAGATGGGATCCTTTCAAATATTTTCCTGGCAGTTGGGTTCCATGCAACAAGGAGCAAGCTGTTAATAGAAGACACATCGACTTACTCTTTGCGTCATTAATTCATATTCATAAATTGCTGTTGTCTATTTTTAGAAATATATGGCAAGTATAAACCATTTGGCTTCGATAACCAAATGAGCCTTGAAAATGTAGATGGATACTAATCAATGAATATACAAAGTACTTTATATTAGCCCCCATTATAACAAAAATCAACATACATGAGGGTGAATTTTTGGTAAAGTGATTATCTGCCTTCCCTTCAACACCATGAAAGTGTATATATTTTTAAATTTTTAATAACACTTCAAAGACAATCCCACAGCACACCAGATAAAATTCTGAATCTGTTGTCTTGTTACCATGACTTGGTTCCCTGTGAGGAACAGCTTGCCAATCCCCTGACCTTCGCCTGTGCTGGCCCCGATGGTCTCCACTTTGAAAGTGATAATTACTTGGGCTTGGATCAGCATTTGACTTCTGAAATTGAGTACAGTCAGCATGCTCTTTGTGATCTATATATTTACATCAAGTAACAAGAGGCTCATGATGATCCTGTGCTACTAGTATTTTGACTAGAACCAGCTGTTTCTGCAAGTGCAGATTTTACTGCTTTGTACATGTACTGTGTTATTGCTTACCAACAGTAACCAAATGTTGAATATTACCAAGATAGAAGCCAATATGTCAGTTTGACCTTTCAAGGTCCTTGAAAGTCAAAAAAAAAAAAAAAAAAAAAGAACCCAACAGGTACTTTTAACTTGTGCTTTCTGGTCATCTTGGACCTAGGATTCCACCATTACAAAGCTATAAACTGATATGTCAGTTTGACCTTTCAAGGTCACTTATGGTCAAAATGAACACCAATACAGGAAACGCCATTGGTGCTTTCCAATTAATGTTCAATAGTAACATGTGGACCTAGGATCCATGATTACCAATATACATGTACTTGCAATATGTGAGTTTGACCTATCATGTCAACACCAAAGGAAATCCCACAGTTAATTTCCCTAATGGTTCATAGTAATATGGGACCAAGGGTCAAAAATTAGTAATATACATGTATAAGCCAATGTCAGACTTGGTGAGTCAGCAAAACAAAAAAGAAAAGAAAGAAAGATATGCTGTATACATCATTATCTCCTTCACAGAGGTGGTATAGACATCCCTCCGAAACATTTGTGTGTCAAATCAAAGCATTGGATACAACTGTTTTGATAATACTGCAATACATGTGCTGTATTGCTATACACATGTACAGTAACAGAACTTACTAACACATAGTCCCAAAGTTTGGTATTGAATAACTTCATCAAAAAAATCAACAAAGCCTCATCATTTTTTCAAACTTTCATCTCTTCAGTCAGATTATAGTAAGATAAATTTCAAGCAATTCTGTTCAGCCATTCCGGAAAAGTCAAGAAATAGTCTTAAAACAGACTTCACAAAAGAATATATAGTAGAAAAATATACAGCACCACCAATTGTACCAAATGTGAACTACATGACCCTAGGTGACCCTATATGCAATATCAAAGCAACTGGCCATGTATAACCCAAGATGTTTTTCCTTGAATAAAAAAACTTTAAAAATTCATTAAAAAATAATGAATAACTTCATCATCTCCTTTACAAACTTGGTAGAAGCTTGCCTGGGAAACATCCATATGTAAATGTAAAATCAAAGCATTCCAATGAGTTTTTGAGAAGTTGTTTAGTCTAATGGACAGCTGGACAATGGAGGCAAATACAT
>CAXHWN010002596.1:0-21617 GCA_964020975.1 Hermodice carunculata
TAGGCCCAGGGGCTATCGTTTATTGGCAAAGGACCGATAACAGTTCAAAAGCTTGCTTAATTGTACTTGAAATCTGGTTCCAGAAAAAAAAATAATGTATTGATAATATTTTTTGGGCTTCAACGCCCATGACTTTTTTTGAAAGGCTTCTGTGCACATTTACTCAATGTCCCATAATTTTTTAATTTGACTGTATTTACTCAAATGCCACAAACCTCAACCATTATGTTCAAACATTGGCTCACAGCGAAATGGCGCAATATTGATAAGAGACTTTCAAAGTGAGGAGTTGGTGTCATCATGGGGTTTGTTTACATTTCTGCAACAGGTTGTCTATTGTTGCATCACTTGTTAGGATTTCCTTCGGTTTGTGCAGGTGGTCTAGCTACACTTCTTTTAATTTGCAATCACTGGGACTGAATTTTATGCCCCAGTTTGATTCTACTTCAGTCATACACTGGCAGGTTTGTTTAGGTAAGATAAGCTTTCCAGTATAAAAGAGTACATTCTGGTTCAGGGGCAAATTGTTCTTACATGAACTTGTACCTATTCCCTACATAGAACCAAGCTATCACTTTTCTTGCGAAGTCCCCCCCCCCCCCCCCAAAAAAAAGAAGAAAAAAAAAGAGGCTGTGCCAGGAAGACAGCATCATGTGCTGAATGAGGGTCGGTGGTGCCTTTTGGAACAGTAGAATGATAGGACAGGAAAAGGACCAGACAAGGGTAGGCCAATGGGCGGAATGTCTTCTGTATATCATTGCAATACTCCTTGACAAGCTCTGTCGTGTTATATCCTTAAATACCACATTAAGGGAAAACACTTGATAATCATATGTTTTAACATGGCGAATGTTGACATCTTGTGTTCTATAGTATGAAAACTGTGCGATATGTCTGATTCTAGATCTCCAACCAGAAACAAAGCAGTGTTTGTGCATTATTATGCTAGTTTACCAGATAATATTGACAGCCAACTCGGCACAAAACACATAACGTCGCTTGACGCTGCACGGCTTACCATGGGCTACCACAAGGCACCACAATAAGTCACAGTCATGCAACGCTTCCCACAGGATCTAATCTGAATATTAGCCTTTGACAGGAATAACAAGAGGTATCATCTTGGCTAGGGTCTAGCAAAAACATTACATTTGAGCACATGTTCAACCGGTGTGTAGATCCACTTGGCAGGGTTTACCTATGCAAAAGGCAAGGGCAATTTTTGTTCGATTTTCTGTAGGTCCTTTTGTCCTGCCTTCCCAATTTCCACTTGTTCTTTGTTGTTCCATTTGCTCTCTTCCTTGCTTTTACTTTTCGTCCCTGTATTCCTCCGGTTTTCTTTCTTTTCTTTTTTTTTTATTCCATAACCAATGCAAAACTGCAACGAATTTTCGTTCATGTAAATAGTTCATAAAGCAAAAAAAAAAAAAAAAAAAAAAAAAAAAAAACAAAAAAAAAACAAAACAAAACAAAACAATAAAATAATAATAATAAAAAAAGTTTTATAACGTTTAAATATATCCTGCAACTGTCTGCTTTGTTTATTGCTCTATGATGTATATATATATATATATATATATATATATATATATATATATATATATATATATATATATATATATATATATATATATATATATTTCAATTATTCAAATTATAGGGGTTGAGGGAGGTATTTTTCATTTTTATGGTTTGTTTTTTTACAAATTTTGGCTTCTAATCCAAGCAGAAAAATAAGAGCAGTAGTATAATACCTGATTCATGGTCAAAGAAGAAATGGTTAAAATATATATGATATGAATTGTGAACTGTGTTGGGACAGTTTTCTGTGTCTGGACAGGTGGAGTTCAATCACATTTAGGCACGGTGTTTCCCCTTGACAAAAGAACGATTAACCAGCCAAACATTTGTAAGCATTGGCACTCCCTTTGGGTATTTTATCTCGGTGACTTTAAGGTTTTTTTTTTACTTATGCTTTTCAAATTGGCTTTCATTTGCGATAGATATGCTTTTATTTTGACAGGTCGATCATATTACAGGTCTAACCAATTCATGTGCCGTGGAAAATTTGTCCCAATCATTCTTCCATATCTTATTTCCTACAATGAACATACTTCCCTTAGAGAGGTAGCAGATCTATGCACATCTGATGCAATAAAGGGGACAATTCCTTTTTGTATCAAAAGTAGTTCGTGCATGTACTAAGGGTTTGGGATAGAGATGGGGGGCAGAACGAAAAAACCTACTACAACAGAACTTTTTTTTTTTCACAGAATCACAAATTTTTTGTTCTTGAATTATATATAAAGGTCATGATTAGTAGCACTGTGAGGTTCAATCATATTGTGGCTCTTCCTTTGCAACTTACCTGTCACTATTAAATCTTTGACCATGATGGGCAACATTGCTGGGGATGTCTTCTCTCTTCTCTTGCTTTTTTCCCCCTCTCTGTGGGCCAGACAGACGCCACGGTTAATAAGAGGGCTTCAAATACTGGTATGCTGCTTTTCATCTCCATAATGTAAATGTATAATTTAAAGTCACAATAACATACACTTATTGGCAGTCCTTCAGTAGGCAGTATGAAAATATGTACATGTTGGACGGGCTTTCACACAACAGAAGCAAACTGTTCTGTCACAAACTGTTTATCTGACAGTGATACTCTTCGTAGTATTTGTCCTAAACTGTCTCTGACTATAGCATTGTCTACAACATACTCTACTCTTTTTCTTGCTATTTTTCACTTAACCACCAGCTGTTTTCTTAAAAGTCGGGCTACCCAGTAAAAATGTAATCCATTGTTTGAGGCCACGATTCCAAGTAGATCCACAGTGTTTGCGAGTAGGCCACTAGTTCATTCATTCTGGGGTTAATAGGAATCAACAGCATCTCAATGCTCACACACAATTAGCTCAAAAGCAAGTGGACACATGAGGTAAGGTATTTTGCAGTGCAGTCTCATGCCATTCCATTCATACACGCAACAATGTACCAACGCTTCGTTATTAGGGATGAGTGGTTTATCGTTATAACGGTAATGAGCTAAGCTGTTGAGAAACTCTTTCTCATGTGAAAGATCGTGACCTCTCTTGACATCAGTGCTTTGTGACAAATTCAAATAGAGCAGTGTGTCATCTTGTCACAGGCAGTTGTCATCATCATCATCATCATCATCATCATCATCATCATCATCATCATCATCATCATCATCATCATCATCATCATCATCATCATTATAACTTGCTGAATATTCAGATATGAACAAAAGGGGTTTCAGATGTTTTGCCACAAAATTTACAGGTTTTTGTGAAGGTGTGTGGCATAGTAATTGTTCTCAGCCATTTGTGGTCAGGTGTTGTCAGATTTGGATCAATCACCAGGAATCCATATGGTTTTGAGGCGGGTTTTTTTGTATATGTCCATCATATAGTTTGGCTTGTCTCGGAACATGTACTGGCTCATAATGTTGATGATCCGCAAATCCATAGGTATTTTGCCTAAAATTGAATGCTGACAATTTCAGTGCATGCTCACCGTGCTTGGCTTGAAGAAATTTTGCATGGGCATGATAACAATTAAGTTATGATGGTGCCTTCCTTTGGTGAATCAATCTGTCATTCTTTCATATTGGCTAATATTTCTCACCAGCTTGTCAAATCGGAACAGATTTCTTGTTTTGGGATCCAAAAACCTATCGTGGTTGGAGTTAGGAGCTCTACCTCCATTATATTACATGCTTGCAGCAGTGTCTCGCACCGTTTTATACAGGGACTGCCATTGTAGTTGATAATTATTTCGGAAGTATGTTGAATGGTCTGGCTGGCCTTCTATAAAAAGCTGTTCACATAATGTAGTTTTGCTAAAACAGGTACTGGCTGCCAAAATCGCCAAAAAAGGCTGTTTCAATGGGACATGTGTTTCTGCATCATGTAATGCCCTGGTCCCTCAATTAGTAGCCATAGGCTCCAAAAAGAGGCCGTTGGCTCCCAATGTATATCCCTTGGCTCCCAAAAGAGTGTTTCTGCGCTACCAAAGAGAGTCCTTTGGCCTCCAAAGAGTAACTTCAAGTTTAGTCCAACTGGTGGAAATTGGGTGCAGCTTACTTTAGCCATTCTTGTCCCTGTTCATTATCCAAGCTATACACATCTTTGGCTGGACAAATGAGATAAATGTTATTTTTCACAAATAGGGAATTGGTTTCCATTTCTACCCATCCACTTCACAATGATCTCCTGAGTGTTAACTCATTCCTACTTATAAACATTGGGAGCAGCCCACATAAGACCAACACAAGAGCCACAGGAGACACACATAAGACCCACACAGGTCCATTACAATACACTCACAGACCCATACAGGCCTTGTGTTCGTAATAAAAACAGACAGATGTAAAATGACATTTTGATAACTTTATTTTTTCCTACAATTTATAATGTTTCTCATAAAATGGAATGCTATACCATCATTGTTTCTCATATTTCCCCCGTGCATTTTGTCCGACATATTTTTTCAGGAATGTGGAACTTAGTTGTAATACTGTTAGTTGCCGCATCATTGTGGAATTTGGTGTTTCCTAATCAAAATTCACCTCATCATCATAAAACATAGTATCCCACGGTGCAGACGAAAGCAAGTCACAAACTCAACACTGGTCTTGATCCTTGAATAGTCTCAAATAATTCTTTTGCACGTCTTCACATTACCAATTTGAAAATTAGACGACAGCAAAATACATTCGTGGTCCCAGGTGGTCAAAGGCGGTAGTTTTCTAAATTTTTCGAGCTACAAATTCCTTTAATACAAAAGGAATACCCAGGAGTGACTGAACATCCGTGGGTTGTGTAAGGTGCATCAATGATCAGTTTTGTCAGAGGATAAGTCCACGAAAGGTCTGTTCTCATTTACAGCTTATCCAGTAAAGTAGCTGCATGTATTCCGTGGATTTATGTTTGCCTCAACAACCAATAGCTCGACAGTTGACGCAACAAAATCGGTCGTCATTTTATAAGTTACTGTGTACACGTAGGCAAAATCTCATATGGCTAACTCTGGTTAAAGCACACATACACAAAGACACGGAGATAGAGAGTGAGATGCTTGCCAGTATACATACAGACGTTACGCAACTGCTATGCATACTAATTGGCAAAAATAAAGCTCTGTCACAGCCCAGGTACCTAATAAGGAAGGAGATGGAGGATGGTCCCACCTGACCTTTTACGAGTGGTTGTGCACGTGTAAATGAGGCTCCTTCTTTGATTGAACTTGTTACCATTCCTTCCAGTTAAAGACAACGTATAACTCAAACCACACTGCATCTTCCACCATACCCCTTACTGATGGTTCCCCTTTCTCCAACATGCCCAGTATGTTGCAAGGCAACTGGCCTTGCCTCTATTTTTGACTAGGAAATCCTAGTCTCGGCCCCAATTCACGTCCAGTGCATGTATACATACACACGAAAACAGAATTTGCTTTATTTCTCTTAATTTAACTGGATCGGTCACCTACACAGCCATCGAAAATATTAATGGAAGCTAGTGGTAGGTCCAACTATTATATTTTTTATGAGAAATTCAACCTTCAGACTCTACTGCATTTTTTTTGTCTCACTAGGTGTCACCACCTGTCAGATGCTAAACAAATCTGTCTGTGTGCATACTTATGAACATATTCAAGATCTGAAGTTCCAAGTGCCCTTAATTTGCATAATGTAAATCTGTGCAGCCTCCGTTACCAATTATTAGGGTCGTACTAGTCCATAACATGGGAGTAGAAGTAAGAATGTCATTTCCAGCTATTATACTTTTGAAGTTAAACAAGATTTAAATTGGTCAATGGTGCTGCTTAGCATGACTTAAATTGCTTCAAGTTTTGTTTTTAATTCATTAGGTGCACAATGGTCGTCAACCGCATAATGGCAATGGGAATGACATCTATATATATAATTATGAAGATATTCAAGTTTGGAAATTACAAAACTGCTAATTAGCATAATTCTAAATCGCTAGAACTTTTGTTTTAGATTCGTTACATGCGTAATGGTCAATCAAGCCCTAGTCCAAGTTGGATGGTATCTCTATCCATTATACTTTGAAAGATATTAAAGATTTAAAATTCCAAAAGCTCCTAATTAGCATAATTTTAAACATCTTCATTCTCTTGCATTAACAGGCTGATCGCCTTGTAAAGTTACACAATCATACCACGTTTGGATTTTCAATATAGAATAGTCTCAGAGAAAGGTCTCAGACAAATTCACGGGTAAGAAAGATAGCAAGAAGGAAAGAAAGAAAGAAAGAAGGAAAGAACGAAAGAAAGAAAGAAAGAGAGAGAGAGAGAAAGAAAGAAAGAAAGAAAGAAAGAAAGAAAGAAAGAAAGAAAGAAAGAAAGAAAGAAAGAAAGAAAGAAAGAAAGAACTTTAGGCAAAACAAAAAAGTGTGTGACACACACACTTTAACTAAATGCACAGACACACAGCATTATGGACACAGCCAACATAATGTGCACAGCACGAGACGGTGGGCGAGCTGACCTTGCCTACCAGCCTGCTACCCCGCATTTACCATAAAACATGGCACCCGGCCCAGCTTGGCGCTGCCAAAATATCCGTCATTCCGCTGCCAAAATATTCGTCATTCCGTGGAGCATCGAACACCCCACTCTTCAATCAATGAATGACATAACCACGCTTAGCTCCATGAAGAGACCGGCTTGCAAACTTTGGCTGTATCTAGAAAAGCAGCAAAACTTAAGCACCATACCATGCAATTATGTGATCAAATTCAGCAAATTATCAGGTGCATTTGTTTGAACATAGTTTATTCAATAAAAGTACACTGTTGCTACAAACCAATATTGATTGGGGAAAACAGCTCAGTCCTATATTAATCCATCCTGTGAGAACAACAGATAGAGAGAGAGAGAGAGAGAGAGATGAGAGAGAGAGAGAGAGAGAGAGAGAGAGAGAGAGAGAGAGAGAGAGAGAGAGAAAGAGCATAACCAAACTGTACAAGTGACTGTTATGGAGCTGAATGGACAGTTATGCATATATCGCCATCCTTATACTGACAGTTTATTCATATTGTTATTTGTAACTTGATGGGATGTTCACGTAAACTATTCACTCACCATGCAGCGACATGAGGAAAGTCCTGAAGGCTCAAGTGGATGCTTACAGCGATGTGCGCACCCAACAGCGGCAAAGGACCAGAGAGCCTTCGGATCGCGGGACACAATCTGAAAACGCAGCGCAGCCGGAATTGCGCACAGGGAAGGTAAACCAAACAAAATCAGCCCAAAACCCCACAGAAATTGAAACACCCGGTGGGAATATAAATTCGTCTATGGCCAAGAAAATGTTAGAGTAAGAGGGCAATTTTGGTGTGCAGCTGGGAACGGGTTACTGTAGACTTTGGCAGGAGTAAAAAAAAAAAACGTCAATACCCTCTCTTGGTGAACCACATGGGCAGCATTCAGGAATATCATTTACTCCAATCACCAAAAAAAAAAAAAAAAAAAAATGCAAATTGAAAGACTAGCGTCTCAGCGCAGACGCGTGTGTTGGACAGCTAAAAACTATATTATCCAATGCAGAAAACATGTTGGGATATATTAGTTGTTTAGCTATCTTTGATTTTAGAATCTGGATAGATGTTGAGTTTCGAATATCGAGAGACAGCTGATTCCAATCCAATTTAGAGGGATTGATCATTGGTATGGGTTTTTCTCTTTTCTTTTTTTTTTTTTTTTCTTTTTTTTTTTTTTAGTACTCCTCACTTCCTTGATTCCAGACGAGCATTAATGAGTAGCCTTTGAGACAATCATAAAGAGAAGCAAATTCAAGAGACTAGGGACTAGGCGCAGCCGCGTGTGTTGTACAGCTTGTACTATATTATAGAATTCAGAAAACTTGGTAAGATGTATTGCTTGTTTAGCTATTTTCGATTTGAAAAACCTGGATAGCTGCCGAGTTCCGAATCCAGAGGCAGCTGGAGAGATGAGAGAGAGAGAGAGAGAGAGAGAGAGAGGAGAGAGAGAGAGAGAGAGAGAGAGAGAGAGAGAGAGAGAGAGAGAGAGAGAGAGAGAGAGAGAGAGAGAGAGAGAGAGAGAGAGAGAGAGAGAGAGAGAGACTAGTTTTGCTGCTTTGTAGCACTGTTTTGTCGAAAGCTTTCTGTGTGAGCCATTGAGCCACATTACATATGTTTACCTAGCTGTACTTTTACAGCAATGTCACCATGGCCACGTTAATCTTTGATCCGTTAAGACACCTCTTTGGTGTATTTATAATTTTGTATTGTCCTGTGTGCAACTGTACATATTTGAATATTCACAGTAGGATATTATATGCAGCTAGGCCTTTGTTGAATGTAAATTATACAGCAGTTTGATTTTTGTGCTAGAAAGAAAGGCGGAAATCGAACATAGACGTAAGTCAAGACGTAAACTGTCCTCAAACCAGCAGTATTCCACTTGTTCAGTTGCCCACGCTCATCGGTTACCAAGGTCAGGGCCCTCGGACAAGGCAATTTCCGTCCCCATTGACGTCACGCCATATAAACTTTTAGTCGGTTGGGTATCAATGGGCAGAGGAAACGAATCGGTCAAAATTTATTTTGATGTCAAATTTACGGGTCATCCTTTTCATGCAATGTTTGAACAGTTTGCCGTGTAAACAAACGCACTAAAATCCTTGATCACTAACCGCCCCAAACTAATTCTATGACCGTTTTCAGGGACCTGTCCTGCCCTTTTAATTTCAGGCGGATTACTCGAATAATAAAGGCGGCAATAAGCTCAAATTTGCAGCAATTATACTCCAGTTTTTGTTTGTTTGTTTGTTTGTTTGTTTTTTTTTCAAACACAGACTTAACTGAATAGTTATATCTAAAAAAAACAGAAAGGTATCTGTGATTTTCTTATTTTGAACAATATAAAAGTTACTAGTTAAGACAAATTATGAGTCCGGGTTTTTTTTTCTTTATTTCATTTATTTATTTAATTATTTATTTATTTATTTATTTATTTATGCATTAGTTAATTAATTAATTAATTAATTAATTAATTTACTTATTCATTTATTAATTAATTAATTAATTGATTGATTTATTTATTTATTTCATTAATTATGTGTTTATTTAATTAATTATTTATCTAATTATTTATTTATTTAATTATTCATTTATTCAATTATTTATTCATTTAATTTTTTATTTATTTAATTATTTATTTATTTATTTTTATACTTATTTATTTATTTATTTATTTATTTATTCATTTATTTATTTATTTATTTATTCATTTATTAATTAATTAATTAATTAATTTATTTATTTATTTATTTATTTCATTAATTATTTATTTATTTCATTAATTATTTATTTATTTGATTAATTATTTATTTAATTATTTATTTATTTAATTATTCATTTATTCAATTATTTATTCATTTAATTTTTTATTTATTTAATTATTTATTTATTTATTTATTTATTTATTTATTTATTTATTTATTTATTTATTTTTATACTTATTTATTTATTTATTTATTTATTTATTTATTTATTTATTTATTTATTTATTTATTTATTTATTTATTTATTTTTGGTTTCGTTTTTCGAAGCAGGTGTTTTTTTTTTTTTTTTTTTTTGCTTTTTTTACTCACATATGAATAAGCAGATCAGCAACTTTGACCGTATCCGTACGTAAGCGATATTTCAAAACTCGCAAAATCGTTTTTAAGTTTAATATGTGTTGATGGAAATGCATCAAAAATTAATTTACTTTTTCATCAAGTAGCTTTCGATATATATATATATATATATATATATATATATATATATATATATATATATATATATATGGGAAAATGATGCATAACTGTTTAATCACTATCTGTGTGATTATACAACTGTTGTCAATTTGCAACTGCATTGGTCGGGAGGCTTCTCAAGTCGCTTGCGGTTAAGCATATTCATGTATTTACTATGACTATGACAGAGATGTTTGGCTTTGAAATGTAGACCCAGGAATAAGTTTGGCGTTACCTTGGGCAGTTTATATTGTTGGAACCAAACGGTCGGAAATACATGCATTTATTGCAATCGATCCTCTACATATACAGCCTACACATGTACAAGTGATCACGTGGTGAATATATTAATTAAACGGTGAAATGGGTGCGGGACTCCTTATGGAATGAACAATTTAGATTCATCCAATGATGGGGATGGGCCCCGAAAACACCTCTTCAGAATTTTATCTGTTGTAATGAAAATGTGATTGAATGGTTTAAAGAGTTCAGAAAATAGTTAGTTTCGATAACCAGAAGCATCCGGTAGAAATGAAACAAGTCCTGCAATGATGGCGCCAATAGGGAAACGAGACTGACTACTCTTTATTACGGCCCTTCACAAAAACATGTGATATCACCAAAACCTTAAATGCAAGGTTCAGTCCCATAATAATGCAGAAAGTCACTGCAAGAGTTTGAAGAAAACTTATTCTCAAACCATTTCACCATGTGTCAGAATTCAATAAAATTGCGATTGAAGGGGAGTTAGATGTTGTTACCCAGACGCAATGACAGCTGGATATACTGTTTGTAAACGTATGGATAAAAATTACAATTACGAGACATATTAAATGAAATGGATGCAGTACACTTTAGGTATATATGCAAACTACAGAGAAAGTATTTTTTTCTCTTCATGGGAAAAGCTCAAAAGGGACTATGTTGATATGTATGATGGATGCATAGGCGTGGAGAAAACCTTGCAATATTGGGTTAGAGCTTACACAACGGAATCTACAAACAGGGCCTGGACAGAACAGAGACACAAACTACTCTAAAGATGAACGCCAGGCGCCAGTTAAGGCCACGGATGCGTGGTCTGGAGATTCGGCCAGAAGGTGCGCTGCCCTCTTGTCTCCATAACAAACTCTCATCTTGTGAGATCGCATTATACATCTAAGCAAAGTAAGTGCAGCCATTTATGGTCTTAAGCTTAAGAGCATTCTCGAATTGTACATGTTAAAACGATTCAGTGTACCCCGTTAAAGAGTAAAAGAATAGTTTTAAGAAAAACTTCTTAAATTTTGGCTATGCTTCTTTGTGGGAAACATTTATAAGATTCTCACAGCTGACAAGAAAAAAAAATCTCAGGTGTACGACATCTAAAGGAAGAAAAACTATTCACGATACATTGGTGACGCATGTAAACAATTCTGGAGGGAAGCGTGGTCAAAACCTGTCACTACTCTTGATGGTGCTGGCCAAGCAGCTGAAATATGACCATTGTGTCAAGACAGATGACCGTTCAGCGAAATTCACGGAAGCTTTATAGCAGGACACCAGGGATACCCGGGCACATGAATCAGCCGAAAGCCCGGGTTTCTCGAAATAGAAGATTGACGTTTTTGTTCTCTTCCAGAGTTTTCAATATATCATATTTCATCTCCATAAATGGAGCCAGTCGTGTTCTGTAGTAATTGTCATGACAATAGTGTGTCACAGACTTTGAAATTTACTGGGACTTGGCTATATCTCCATCAAGCACTTTGTTAATGCTGATGAGATGTGAGATAGGTCAAATTTTTAAACAGGCTACCTTTGTAAACAGTCGTGAAATTGTGTTTTTCCAATGAGTTTGAAATTTGCATTCCTTAAAAAATTACTTCAAAAATGATGAAAAGAGCAGACGCTTTTGAACCTTGTCAGTGAGGTATTGGACCAATTTGATCTTGCTCCTAGGATTCTAGTTTATCCTTGATGATAGTTTTAGGTGTGTCCACTTCAAAAATACGAGATTGGTAATGTCCATAGGCTAAAAATGGAAGGGAGTAAACAATGCCGCTAGGCTCACCTGCAAAAGCAGGAGCCTACTTTTGGTTTGTCCTCAAATTGCACTTAGGTAATCAAAATTCAGCAAGGATAAATTAAGCCAGGCGAAAAATCGTCTCGTTAGCTTCTTTTTCGTTAATCTTCTTGCTCTTCCGTGACTTTCCAATGCAATACAAGTTGGTATAAAAACTATAAAGATAAATGCTGCACAGCAAATCAGCATGAGTGTCTTCAAAGCTTATTGGCATGAAAATGTACAATTAGCATTTCAGTACTACAGTGTATTATCGGTACGACATTGTACAATGAGTACTTCATGTACAACAATTTGTGATTTGTTCGACAGTGTTACGACAGTGCACAATGGGTAATTCAATGCAACAAGGGGTAATTGGTATGACAATGTTAGGAGAGTGTACAATGGGTAGTTCAATACTACAGTGTGTGATCGGCACATCAATTTAACGACAAAGTACAGTGGGTACCTCAGTTCTACAGTGTGTGATCGTTATGGCAATATTGCGGAAGTATACCATGGGTAGTTCACTACTACAGTGGATGATCGGTACGTCAATGGAGAGTGTCCAATTGGTACCTCAGTCCTACAGTGTACAACAGATACAACGAGTCAGCATCACTAAATGGTTTTGAGGAACAATGTTGGAATGCCACAATTGACACAAAGCAGCGTCAGTGTAACAAGTTCTACGTCTTACTCTTGCTTCCAATTTATGTTTTGGATGATGCAAAATACGTTTTCAAATTGCCTCAATGTACTTTAACTCAACTTCAGGTCATTTTACTGCATGAACATATGTGTGATCCTAGCAGTATGTCTTGGACACCCAACCAAGCGTGTGTGCAAGCCTTTCTGGTGTATTGGGTGCAGGCAGAACCTGCCAGTATGCATGCAGAAGTTACGCAACTGTTGTGCATGCTATGTGGCAACATCTAAAAGTAGAGCTCTCTCACAGGCGAGGTACCTAATAAGGAGGGAGATGGAGGGATGGTCCCACCTGACCTTTTACGAGTGGTTGTGCACGTGTAAATGAAGTTCGTTCTTTGATTTAACTTGTTACCATTCCTTCCAGTTAAAGACAACATATTACTCAAACCGCATTGCATCTTCCACCATACCCCTAGCCGATGGGTCCACTTTCTCCAACATGCCCGGTACGTTGCAAGGCAACTGGCCTTACCTCTATCTTTGACTGGGAAATCCTAGTCTCGCCCCAATTCACGTCCAGTGCATGTAAACATACACGCGTACACAGAATTTGCTTTATTTCATTTAATTTCACTGGATCAGTCACCTGCACAGTCATTGAAAATATCAATGGAAGTTAGTGGTAGGTCCAACTATTATATTTTTGATGACAAATTCAACCTTCTGACTCTACTGCATTTTTTGTCTCACTAGGTGTCACCATTTATCAGATGCTAAGCAAATCTGTCTTCGTGCGTACTTATGAACATATTCAAGATCTGAAGTTCCAAGTGCCCTTAATTTGCATAGTTTAAATCTGTGCAGCCTCCGCTACCAATTATCAGAGGCGTACTAGTCCATAACATAGGAGTAGAGGTTAGAATGGCATCTCTGTCTATTATAGCTTTGAGGTTATACAAGATTTAAATTCGTCAATGGTGCTGCTTAGCATAATTTAAATTGCTTCAATTTTTCATTATAATTCATTAGGTGCACAATAGTCATCAACCGCCTAGTGGCAATTGGAATGACATCTCTTTTTATCAATATGAAGATATTCAGGTTTGGAAATTCCAAATATTGCTAACCAGCAGAATTTACATCGCTAGAACTTTTGTTTTAGATTCATTACATGCGTAATTGTCAATCAACCCCTAGTAGAAGCTGGATGGTATCTCTATCCATTACATTTTGGACGATATTCAAGATTAAAAGTTCCAAATGCACCTAATTAGCATTAGTTAAACATCTCCATTCCTCAGCATAAACAGGCTGATCACCTTGTAGAGGTAGACAATCATATCACGTTTGGATTTTCATTGTAGAATATTCTCAGAGAAAAGTCTCAGAGCAATTCACTGATAAAAAAGATAACAAGAAAGAAAGACTCTTGCAATCAGGTTTCCCATGAAAGTCTAAGGTTCCAAGGTAATTTATGTTGGATCATTAGGCTTTTAGAGAAAACAAATTTATCAACACTTTCCATGATTGATATTGACCTTACGCTCACACATTCATCAGTATTAACACTGCCTCAATTACTCTTCAAATAATGTATGTATGTATGTATGTATGTATATATATATATATATATATATATATATATATATATATATATATATATATATATATATATATATATATATATATATATATATATATATATATATATATATATATATATATATATATGTATGTATGTATGTATGTATATATATATGTATATATATATATATATATATATATATATATATATATATATATATATATATATATATATATATATATATATATATATAGTATGTAAGAGGTACATTTATTACAACTTCACATGCGAATGTGTTGCGGAAGTAAAAACAGTTTCTCATTTTCTCCATGAATGTCCTTTATTTCACGATGTTTGACAAGAGGTTTTGGGAGATTCCTTTCAGACTGTGTAACCGATTATAATTCTCCCTGTTGTATGCAAAATTGCTGGAAAGACTTGGAATAAAACATCAATACGCTGTTTAGTCGTTTATACTTTGATCAAAGTATTCTACGAATATGTAACAATACACGTCCAGTCATTTTTTCCCTTCCATCTAGATAATATTGTCACTATATTTACTTATCATCATTGATTAGCTTCTTTAGAAATGGTTTGCACGGTAATTTCTTCATACCACTCCAATTGTGTATCATAATCACTGTGTATAGATCCAAGGCGGCCATTGTTACCTTAAGTTCACTTTATGTACACAGAAGAGGGAATACAAAAAGCACGATCGCTTAAATTGTTTCTCCATCCCAATTTCTTTGAAATTAAATACGTTTGAATCAAACCATATAACAACAACCATTGTTGACAAAATACAGGAAGAAATTACAATGGCAAAGATGAAAATTTTAATTCGTCCAGGATAATGAATAATCTGGTGAAAATGATTCCGGATGCGCTTAATAACATCCTGGCTCAGCTTTGACATTTGTAAACCGTATCAACTGGCTTTGCTCTTATATTGTCTGTCGCGGAGGAATTCGAAGTTTGAACAATGTAAGTCAGCGTCCTGACGACTATAATATATCACGTGGGTGCAAAGTCACATTTGCGGGATAACAAGTAGGAATAAGATCGAGTACATGATTAGAAATGGCTCTGTACTTAGGCCGACAGTGAATTTATTACGTTAATTTAAACGATTTTCAGGTAGCGCCAGGTTTGTTTGGAACTTGAACTGTCCTTTTACTTTCCAATAATAATTAAATTGCTTACATTTAATTCACCTGGCCAGTTCTATCGTGTGTTCTAAATGTTGCTCTAAATGGTTTTGTCCAAGAGGCCAACACAACCACCCCACTAATTGTTTTATCTCTATTTATTTGTTCTCTCTGCGCGTCAAACAGATTGTTCATTCTTCACCACAAGGTCTTACGTTTTGACTGCAGACTGATCATTGTCGACATATAAATAGACTTTGTTGCCCCTAACCATGTGGTACTATCAAAATGAAGCCTTCAACCGACCCACTCAAGTTATTGCAGTTATCGACTTTACTGTACAGCCGATATTATTCATTCCTTTGAAATGGAATCTACCCATGTTTGAGCGAGAGTACTGGTTATTCAAGTACTTGGATTACGATGGTTGACTACCGCTATTCACTCAAATAACTATAACAATAACAATTAATAAAATATTTTTGGTGAAGGGGCGGGCCGGAGTAACTGCCTGTGCTGCCTCACCCTGTGACCCGGCATCACTAAGACTACGAGACCGCATTTGCCTCGTTGTATATCTAATATAGGTATTCAATTTATGCATCTTGCCGGATAGATAGATAGATAGATAGATAGATAGATAGATAGATAGATAGATAGATATATAGATAGATAGATATATAGATAGATACATACATACATACATACATACTACATAAGAAGTGAGTAAAAATAAATAAATAAATAAATAAATAAATAAATAAATAGATAGATAAATAAATAAATAAATAAATAAATAAATAAATAAATAAATAAATAAATAAATAAATAAATAAATAAATAAATAAATAAATAAATAAACAAAATTAGCTGGAAATAAAACCTTAAAATTGTCAGATGTCATAAACCACTCCATATCGACATCATCTGCATTCTTAACAAAGAAAAGAAAACAAAAAAATTATAAAATAAAACACACACACACACAAACACACACACACACACACACACACACACACACACACACACACACACACACACACACACATACAAAGAGCCTCGAGATGTTCTCTAAGTCAGAATGTTTGAAACGCTGTCAATGTAGCCCAGCCACCCGAAGCGCCGAGAGGGGCAGCATGCAAAGAGCGGCCTGAAGAACGCAGCCAACGTCTGCACCACCCTGTGTGTCAAACGGCTAGAGAAATGATGGTTTATATACAATTACAGGAGCAACTAAGGACACAAGCCTGAGTAATTTAGAATGAGGCTGGTTACCATATTCGGCCAATATTTTTTCCGAAAGCCAATCAGATGTGACACCTGTATCGGCACTATGAGGGTAGCATTGAGCTTCCGGAAAAAAGTCAGAACTTGCGAAAAACCCCAGGGGTTGCCATAGTGGAACAACGCCTGCTCTTTTTCATGCCTTGGGAGTTTGTGTTCTAGTTATCTAGGTGTCGCTAGACGAATAACATTCGCAAAAGAACACAGAAAGACGAAATACACAGAATCTTCTTTAACTCCACACAAATTAAAATCTCAATCTCCTTTCTGCCCACCTTTCAAGATTTCCATTGTTGTATACACATCCTGCTCATGCTGAAGTTTCAATTGTGAAGCATATAAACCATTTACATTAAAGATATATATCTCAGAATTCGCAGGATTCCGTATGTTTCATTGATAATAAGATAAAGAAGCCAAGCAGACATTTCTTCTCTCTTGAAAACAAACGTTGTTATCAGGACTTGATTTCACATTAGGTGGAACCGAGTTTTGTTTCGGCATGGAAAGAAGCGATTAAGACCCGCATTTCACAGAATATGATGAATCTCAGAATAGTATGGGCAGTCATCTTGAACTTCCCAAGCATAATTATTCAGCTACTCATCGTACACGTCGTTTATAGAGACGGGAATCTGCTGGGTCATAACTTCTACGGTGGTGATGCTTGACTCGCACGCGACTATATAACAAACAATCGACAGGTACCAAAACTCTCAAATTGTTGTCGAAGTAGCAGGGTTGGATTTCATACTAATAAGGTCGCGTGCTTTTGAGTAATAAACAGACCTCAGTGTGGAGACATTTTCATTCGTACTGTTGATACCTTTAATACTTTCTTCAGAGCGCCCCATATGTCCTTTTCAACCTTGTTACTTTGTCTTAATTGACATCGCGGCGGGCAATAGCATTTCAAAACTGCAGTGAAAAACATAAAAAGCAAATAAACAAACAAACAAACAAACAAAAACAAACAAAAAACAAAAAACAAAAACAAACATACAAACAAAAACTAAAATTAATAAAATATAATAAAATAAAATAAAAACAATAACAAAAAATTATTCGAGGTACATTTTTGACAGAAATAAATCTTTATCTGCAAGGTTTCTCCTGGTTTACACGCTGCTGGTTACGCTAAACCTATATTCACCATAAATAATGACATGTTGCCCTACGGGCTTAAGGCACAAGCAGCACTTAACCACCCTCATAAAGAATCACAATTGTCGGAAATAACAGTTATATCATCAGCACAGGGGAAGCATGGGATGTGTGACTCTTTAAATTGGTACCTTTAATCCAGCTAACGGATCGACTGAGTCTAATATGACAAGAAAAAACAATGCAGCGGATAACATACAACATTGATTCACCCTGTGTAGAACCTCATGCCAAAAGCTTTAGAAAGGACCAAAAATAACTTTATGATGGTCTTGATTGCAAACACTTGTAATAAACTTCACGTGTCTCGTTTGATTCCCTTTTTTTCGTACCTGTGTGAATAACTGATTTTATCTACGGTGTCGTGCACTTTGAAATTTCTAAGAAGCCTTGTCGTGTATTTTAGTTGCTGATGCATAGCCCACAATATGTTGACGGTAAAATATTGGTAACCTGTGCTACGATTTTTCCTGGATACTCCATGAAATTAACCCAGTATCCCAAGCCCGGCTATATTAACCATTATATTTTTTTAATCACAGAGGGAAGTGACTTTGACACATTGGGTGTGTTTATCTGATTGCGAAGTCCATACAGCTGACTGGCTGGCCGTTCCCTCCGGTAAATTGTTTGCGAAGCGGGAATACTAAAAAGCCACTATAGGTATCATGCTTAAAAGCGAGAAGGTACAGAAAAAATATTGAATCCACATAACACTCCCCATTTAATCCCACTGGGATGAATTACAATGTACATTTCCCTATTCTGACATATTGAGAAATATCCTGGGAAGGCGATACCGTTAACCTGGGGGTTGAACACAACATATTGGTTTTTAAACGGGAAAAAGCTACATAAACTTGTAATATACCAATGATTTTCAGTGGATGTGTATGCTTACTGGTCACTTTGTAATTCAATTATACACTAGCTGGTGGTTTAACTAAGGTAAGCTATCCATTCAGAATGGTAAATACTGGTTTAGGGAGTAAGTCAAATTGTTATTATCTGCACTTGTATAACATACATACATACATACCTACATACATACATACATACATACATATATATATATATATATATATATATATATATATATATATATATATATATATATATATATATATATATATATATATATATATATATATATATATACATATATATACATATATATATATATATATATATATATATATATATATATATATATATATATATATATATATATATATATATATATATATATATATATATATATATATACATATATATATATATATATATATATATATATATATATATAACAGTAATAATATTTGGTTTGACAGGTATTCTTGATTCATAATGAAGCTCTACATTTACAAGCAACCCTCACTTACTTGGCTTAATCATCATTTTCCACGTCCATATTTATTCACTATCATGTGGGTTGTCTTTGCTGAGTATTCAGCTTAGGCAAGGAGCTGCTACTCGGACAAATATACGGGTACAGGGTCCAAAACATATTCTGAGTAGTAATCACTTGAAGACGCTTTAATTTATATTGGCTAATATAGTCTATGTAAACATTCTACAAACGAACGTGCGAAATACGGTCAATAGTGCTTCCATATGTATAAAGGTTAGAAAGTGACAGATCAGAGTATCAAAAGATAAAGAGTTTGGACTGCAGAATAGGGTAACGACTACTAGAGAATTATCCTGGACAATAACTCACAACTTCAGGATTGTCAACCACAGGAATTTGTATTCATTGTTTGACTCACACTTTTATACTTAACTTAGTAATATTTGAGCCATGTTTACATATTAAACCGATATTCCCGCCATATATATAAATTTATTTATTTATTTATTTATTTATTTATTTATTTATTTATTTATTTATTTATTTATTTATTTATTTATTTATTTATTTATTTATTTATTTATTTATTTATTTATTTATTTATTTATTTATTTATTTATTTATTTATTTATTTATTTATTTATTTATTTATTTATTTATTTATTTATTTATTTATTTATTTATTTATTTATTTATTTATTTATTTATTTATTTATTTATTTATTTATTTATTTATTTATTTATTTATTTATTTATTTATTTATTTATTTATTTATTTATTTATTTATTTATTTATTTATTTATTTATTTATTTATTTATTTATTTATTTATTTATTTATTTATTTATTTGTATACGGGGTGCAATGTTCTGCCACATATATTTATATGCCTCTCATACCCTGAATTGTGATAAATATATTCCATCGAAATTCAGTACAGGAATGGTCACTGGGATTTGTTTCCCAGTATTGAAATACATTATTAAGGGCAATTTTCCACAAATCAGTAATTCAGTAATATTTTTATATGCGCACGAATTAAGCTTTAAAACGTTTATGCGACTCATTTTATTGCCTATTTTTCACTTTTTTTTTTTTTTTTTTTTTTTTTTGTGACATCCATCTTATACACCCCCTCCCCAATCAAAATCTATAGCATTTCAAATGCTCTTTGCAAACTCTTTGCAAAATCTGCCACTGCATGTTGGGCCTTTTGCAAATTGTCAGATTAATATAGAGACACGGTGCTAGTCAGCGTGTGAAAGATAAAGAGATGGAGAAAAGGAGGAAGGAGAGAGAGAGAGAGAGAGAGAGAGAGAGAGAGAGAGAGAGAGAGAGAGAGAGAGAGAGAGAGAGAGAGAGAGAGAGAGAGAGAGAGAGAGAGAGAGAGAGAGAGAGTTATGTGACCTGGTACACATGTTACATAACTAACAAGGAAATGTAACGAAATAGATGCACAGATAATTTTACATAGGGCGTCTTCACATGCTGTGAAGAGGCATAGCTATGTAACTGACCATTCTTGATGATGTGGCCACAATAACGGAAATGAAAGCATAAATCAAGCTCAGTCCGCTATATTTGATAACGTGCAATTTTACCTGACAAGAAACAACAGGTTGTATGACCACTAATCTTGATTTGTGTCCACCTGAGATCTGCATTTGGCTTTTGTGTATTTTGTATTTTAAATGAGAATCGTATAATTGTCCTGCTGTTTGTCCTTCATGATATTGAACCATTATTTTTCCTGCCAATGTCAGGCGATTTATCATAGATACGCTGACTGAAGTGAAGCAGTGATGCTCATTGATTAAGCCAGGTGTCTCAAATAATGTGTGAAATAACTCATTAGCCGATTTATCACTGTAATTTCAAGATGTATAATAATCCACAGATGTCGTGCAATACAGGTCTCCAAGCACAGCATTTCCATCTTTACCTTTTGCATTTCTGTCATTTTGTGAGTAACATTGATACCGCTACCATGTGAAAATAAGAATGTATACAGATACCGTTGATATATGAACGTGTCAACTCTGCTTTATTACACAGAACCACAGTCACCACTTGGCAATTTGTGATATATCTCTATCTCTCGCCGTCTCTCTGTCTGTGTCTATCTGTCTGTCTGTCTGTCTCTCTCTCTCTCTCTCTCTCTCTCTCTCTCTCTCTCTCTCTCTCTCTCTCTCTCTCTCTCTCTCTCTCTCTCTCTCTCTTCCTGTCTCTCTCTGTCTCTGTATCTCTCTCCCTGTCTGTCAATACCTATCTGGTCTCCGAGTCCACCCAAGTTCACAACCCTGACAGTTTGCATCTTTCAGACTGATAATGTTCTTTTTTAGATGATGCAGATACAACCACTTCACCAATTCTTCAGCAGTGGGTAAAATTATTTCCCTCCTGTCAATGATATCTGTAGAAGGGCCCAGAAGTCGAAATCCTTGTTTACATGTTTGTTTTTTTTTTTTTTTTTTTTTTCAACAGTTTCATGGCAGCTGCATTGGAAAACACCGAACAACCATCTTTGTCATTAATTTTTATGTTGTCATATGTTTATACATTGCGCC